>JAOWAW010172730.1:19220-32776 GCA_028565695.1 Nicola tetela
TCATGGGGTGTGATGAAACTGTCATGGGGTGTGATGAAACTGTCATGGGGTGTGATGAAACTGTCATGGGGTGTAATGAAACTGTCATAAGGTGGGATGAAACTGTTAAGGATGGGATAAACTGTCATGGGGTGTGATGAAACTGTCACAAGGTGTGATGAAACTGTCATAGGGTGAGATGAAACTGTCATAGGGTATGATGAAACTGTCATAGGGTATGATGAAACTGTCATAGGGTATGATGAAACTGTCATAGGGTGTGATGAAACACTGTCATAAGGTGTGATGAAACTGTCATAAGGTGTGATGAAACTGTCATAGGGTGGGATGAAACCGTCATAAGATGGGATGAAAATGCAATGTGGAGCAACGAAAAGGTGATGCATGCTTATATTGGGTCTTTCCCAATAGATTTTTCAAAAGATTTACTCACGACAGAGGCAACATTTGCGTCTCCTCCTGCTGATGGAAAGGTGAGACTCTGCAATATTTAAGGGGTATATAGCCCTTCTCGGACCATGTGTGACGTTTTTCCTTTTTTCGTATTTGATGAATAAGGATAGAATGAGTTACCTTTTGGTGAAAACCGTGTGAAAAAATTCCAAGGGGAGGAGGAGAAACAGAAGCAGAAATATTGTGGAATTCAGTGGAAGCCATTGTGCCCCTGACACCCTTTTTCACAGTGCTGACTCCGTGTAAGCCTGTAGATGAGCAGTTGCGATGATTACCCAACAACAATAGGTGTGAAAAGTGCCCACTGAACCATCACGAGTGCATATACTGCAATTTTTGCCACAACCAGTGGCAAGCGTGAGTGTGAAGCTGCAATTTAACCACTAGGTCAAGGTGTAACTTGCCCAATGCACCCACATGACACCTTAGTCACACAAAACAGTGAGGTAATGGTGTAGCCATGGGGTGCTGCTTGACACCCCAGCCAAGTTAGCAGCCTTTCTGCCTAAGAAAGAAAGCACTGTTTCTCCAATTCACTTCCAACAACCTTCTGAGGGTTGTTTCTTGGGTTGTGAATGAGGGGAGGTATCATCATGAAACTTGGTGTGTACCTTCTTGAGGCCTTTGTTTCAGAAAGATTGTTAATGATTTTTAAAATTCGCTCTTATTATAATGATATAGAGGGTTAAAGTCACAGAACACCGTAAAACTTCTACTTTTTCTTTAAACTGTTGTTGTGCAACAGTGGAAGAAAATAACACCAAAGCAAGACGTTTTGTAGATAATCTCATATTGCAACATTTGATGGTGCCATTTTAGCAGCAAAACTTATAGCATTTGAGTATTCCAACACATTTTTTGTGGTTTTTGCAGTTTATCTGGAGTACCTGTGGTGGAAAATCCATGTTAAAACCAGCAAATGACTGCTCTTGTCACATTCTCTTAAACAAAAAAAAAAGATTGAAAATCAGTTGAGAAATGGCTAAAATAGGGTTGAGGGTTATACAAGCCCTTTATACACTTACATGTAGTTTGCAGCTCAAATTTGCACAAGCCAAAAGGGCATGTTGGTGAATTTGTAACCGGTAAGATGTTAATAATGACGATTATTACCCCTGTCAGGCCCAGTAGATACTGAGGATGGGTTCCTCACACAATTTTTGGCTTGTGCATGGGTGAATGTGTTACATGTACTGAGTAGCTGCCTACATTCATAGTGTTCCGTACAAGCGCATATAGCATACATATCTCCATGTGCTCAGCCTGTTTCTACTCGAGGCCATGCCTGTCCTGTGGCTACATTTCTTTACTGGCATCTGAAATGGTCCCAAGATTTCTCTCCCCCTGCCCTCAATATATGCAGGCAGGGCCTGTGAGGGTTCCATGTGCATGCACCACTTGTTCCATCATTTTGCAAACATAGCCCTATCTGTAGACAAGGTGCCTCTTAGGTTCTCCCCTACATTCATGCCTTGCTCATTGTACCACATCTACAGGACACAAGCAATCCATGGCTGTTTTCATATGTCATAGGTAAATTAGATAGTGCTGAGACTTAAATTGTAAAAACAATTTAAAAAATGCACTGTAGTGTAGCAGACGTTGGCTAGACACAGAGCACTTTGTAAAAGTTGGAAAGGACTGTAACCAGCTCTCATAACTGCATTTGGCTGCATACCGTAGAATGAGAAATTTTTGTGGGAGGGAAATTTTCACAAAATTTGCAAATGGATTAAACTCTTGAACTTCAGATGCACAAAAAAGACTCTAGAATGTGCCTGGCTATAGTCATGCTGCACTGAATGGAACAGGCCTTGTATATGTTGCGGAAATAACCAGTTGTGAAATAGGCTGGCTTGCCAAAAACGCGTGAACTAAATTAACCCTCTGCAAAAATTTCCTATTTTACAGTAGTCCCTGGTACAGTCTAATTCATGTGTTTTTGGCTCTACATTTTTGCATGTTTGTACACTGCTTTTCTACCAATTGCAAATAGTTCACAGTTATGGATCTTTATGCAAGCTTCTCACAGTGGATGCAATAAGAAATAAATGGCGAGCCACCAAAATTATTGCATATCCAATGGTCATTTTGAAATTGCACCTGTGTCGATATCATGTGCACAAAAAGAATTTTGTGCATTCCAGCCAGGGTAGTTGAATCCTATCAGTTGAGTGCTTTTTATTCAATTGGTGAAATGATGAAATTTTGGAATACAATATTGTGAAAAGTCATTGAATTGATATTTGGGGATGGGCTCAGTGACTGTTTACAGACAACTGGATGTAATCATGTCTACTGTGTAACTGCTGTTTCTCATCATCACCATCCTTCAGTACATTGTATAATGAAAAGAGCCCTTCAATGGGTGGAATACTTGACAGCCTTGGTAAGCACTCTTGGAGAAAAAGAGAGAATACTGAGGTGGCCATAGCAGTAGCTTACCCCCTCCTGTTCCTTTCCATTTGTTCTCTGGCCATGGTCTTGTAGCAGTACCAATGTTCCGGGGCTAATAAGTTTGAAGCATTTACATTCAGTCAATGTATATACATGATGATGATGTTTTCCAACTTAGTCCTGTTCTTGTTGATAGATCATGCACGCATCCGAGAGCAATGAAGAGGTGAAAACAATTCAACAGCATGACTTTGCTGACCATAGCCAAGCCATCCAGTCATCAGTGAGTTGAATGAGTACTTGTGCTCTTTGAAATCAATGAATGGACTTAACACTGATCAACACTAAGTTTGCAATGTGACATATGACTTGCATAGCTACTCTTGATATTGAGTAATGTGGAAATCAATGCAATGCTAGATTTAGAGTGCAACCATCCCCTACATCTACACAACATGAAGTCACTCTTAATTTATATTGGTGATGTTGTAATCAATATACAGATTACTATGGCCAACCTCTTGTGAAAAGCATTTGGCTGTAAGGGTTAGTGACATCTGCAGACCGTTTCTACTTAGACAGGCCGGTAAAGTCTGCATACAACTACATCATCTTTCTTGGTGAATTGCCAGGCACTGCTTACAGTGTTTGAAAGTTTTTGGTTTTTTGTTAGTTGCCAAAGCAGGCCTGGCCTCCTTTGTGGAAGTTGCCAAAGCCTAGCCTCTTACAGACCATACAATGCCATATGGGAAGAAAGAATTCACTAGCCATCTGTTCAAGAATAGTGTGCTCCAGGACATGGACGTGCCACTTCTATGTACTGTAAACAAATTTTCGTTCACAATTAATTTTCATAGTTATCATACAACAACAAAAATTCAACATTAACTCAGTGTACTAAAGTTATTACAGGCAGCCATTTGGGAATTTGTCCAACTCAAGTACGAAAATTTGTGGCTATGCAAACCCTGTCCAGTACAAACTATGAAATTTGCACATGTACTGAAAGTAATCACTTTACAGTAGGTGTAACTAGGTACAGATGATAGGTAGTACACAGACCGGTGATTTTGTGTATGAATGGTTTTACATGGCAAATCACAAGTGACACTCAAGCACCACTTACTGTATCCTTCTGGCCATGAAAATTGGCTGCATGTGTAGATAATGCTGATGATTGCAAGATGATCAATACTGACCCTTGCAAGATGATCAATACTGATCCTTGCTGTGATATATTATCCCTATCACAGCTGAACACACCTACTAGTACTCACTCATTTAATCGCCCAGTAGACACAGTTCCATGTAGATGTGAATATGGCGAAGCCATTGACTGATCAGTGGTTCTCTGAGAGCACATGTAGCAGCACTGTGGTGGTAATATAGTGGCCTCAGCAAGAGGCTCTCTGCAACCAATGAAGCTAGTTGCTCCAATGCCTTGAAAATTGTTAAAATAGCATCATGGGTCATCACCTGGAGTGGTGAAAATTAGTAACAGTTCAGATGCAACCTGAGTATGGATTTTTTTTATTATCAATGTAATCAAACCTGGACAGAAGTGTGACTGAGCAACTGCTTTTTTGAGTCATGGGAAGAATTACCGGTATTGTTAGTTTCAAATGTAGCAAAGGATTGAAGTTTCAGTATTGCATGTCTTCTTTAAATATTTTTCCTTTAAGGAGGCAACAAGATTGGAGCCAACCAGGAAGAACAAGGTGAGTTTAAGTGAATGCACATGTATTGTCTGGGGGTAACCTTAGGTACAGCATTGTCAGATCATCTATAATCATAACAGTTTGACAAGGTGATCTCCTGATCACAGTCATGCAACACACGATGTGTGTATTCACAGTCATGCAACACAGTCACATGTCTGCCGAGGCGATGTCAAAATTAAAATCTTTGGCGTGTTGAATTATCTGAACAAATTCAGCATCCTTTTGTATGTAACGTTTCTGGCGAGACGTCGAATTATCAGTGGCTGGCAGCAGATCACTGTTGGATTATCTGGTGCACTAAAGACTGGGACTGTGTGGGTGAGAAATTGGTACATAGGAAAATGAACAACTGATTAAAAATGTTGATTATTTGGTGTCGAATTAACGAGATTTTGCCTGTAATATGGAAAGACTCACTCTCAGTCTACTGTTTGCACACTTTAATGGTCAATAACATGCAGGCAAAGCGAGTTATCTGGTCTGATAGAAGATGCTGTCTGGATTCTCTGGAATATCAGAGTTTTTATAAGAAGCATTAAATTTTGCAGTCTGATTTCACACTAACTGCTTGAACAAAGTGTTTACCAAAGTATGCTGACACCTTTTTTGAATTCTATATTATTTCAGCAGCGTGCATAGCTTGGTTGGCATTTCTGTATGGCTGACCAACTACTAACTCAACAACTTGTCCACTGGATACATGTTGGCTTGTTGCTCTCTAGGAACAGATGGAGTTGGATATGGTTGAGCTTCGAAATGATCTGCCAGCAGCCTCTTGCAATAAGCCAACATCTCCCACTACCAGTATGTCAGGCTTTCTGCACAAATGGTCTATTTCAATTTTTGAGGAAATTCTTTAAATAACGTACTGCAACCCTGGAAATTTTTGTATTCAATTTAATTTTGTAAAGTTCATAAAATTTAAAAAGTTACTAAATTAAATAGGTTACTAAATTTTGTACCTGAATAGAGTGATGTTACATGCAGATCCTTAATAATTTGGCTCGATCATTGGCTTATGAAATTTAAGCACTTGCAAAAGGCCTGAGGCCCTTGCTTACAAAATATATTTGCTTACGAAAATTTCCAGGGTTACAGTAATTAGTTTGAACAAGAAAGTGGGGAAGGCTGTCTAAGAAAGAGCATATGGTTCTTGTCACATGTTAGCTGAAGTGACAATTAGGATCAATATGGGCATATTTCTTATGTAAATGAAATTCAAGCTGTATTGAGTCACCTTGATTGAGTTTCTTTCAGTTCATGATCAAATGTGCCCATATCTATGATTCACACCTGTAAGTAGAGGATATAAAAAAGAAGTCAGTGGCTCAATTCAACCACATCCCTTTCCAATTTGGGCTGTTCATGCACACAGTATCTTTCATTGGCCAGTGATCATGACTCAAAGGATATTCATGTGCTGACTGTTAATTCTCATCATGCAGATGTTGTGAAAAGATGAAATGGTTCATTTTGATGTGCACAGCCACGCACACTGTCTTCTCTCCTCCTCCGCCAACAACACGCGAGACGGATGATCATTTTGAGACGGCATACCACATTTTGGACACAGATGTGGCCCTGAGTAAACCACGCCGACCAGGAACATCTCTTGTCCGTGTACGCACAACATACTGCCAGCCACCACAGTAGTGTGCAAGTTGATGCTTTAAACTCTTAATTGAAGCAAACGAAATTATTCTTAAAATTGTTCAATATTTAAAGACTGCTATGAAGTCTGCAGGAATGCGGAGTACACTAGTGGCATTAAATGAACTGAAGCAATAAGTCATTGCTAATGATAACAATAATTTCCTCAGATTTAGCCTGCTCATCCAATACCCTAGCACAAACTGCTCTATGATTTTCACTTCTGGCCATGCCTAGCAAAAGAGACAGTTGAGTGAGAAAGTTTGACTGCTTTTTCTACTGCTTCAAAGAACAAGCAGTAAAGTTAATTGACATTGGTTAGTTGAGAATGCTTTGCTTTCTTTAGGAATCTTTTCGCCCATCAAGTGCTCAACAGAGTGAGCGAATGAAAAAAGATCGTGTCAGAGCAAGAACGGCATCGGCAAAAAAGCTTCGAGACTTCCGTCAGACTCACTTGGTGCTGGGAGATTATGGTCCAAAACTCTCTTCAGAACAGGTTAGTGTTAAGCAAACAACAGAAGCTGTGTGTATTTCCCTTTATGGTTGAGGGCAGTTGGCAGTTTTTTTTGTCTCAGTTGCTGGTTTATCTGCTTGATGTCTGTTTGTACAGTGCTCTACTGACTATGTTGCAAAATATCTACTGTATGATTGTGGTCTTCTGTGAGTGCTGCAGCTGGGCCAGCATGACTCTATTATAGATTGATTTATCTCTTCAAAGTAATTAATTGATTAAGCTTTGCCCTATTGATAAATCAATAATGGTCTGAATCATTACAATACTTTGAACCAAGAACAATAGGAGAGTAAGCAGTACACAAAGATAGGATTAATTGGCTCTTTGAAGAGTGTAGCTCAATGCCAAGATGAAAATGTGAGAAAATGATTGGTTAGAATTCCTTGAGCATGAACTTTACTCCTCTAAAAGGCTAACATGATTAATGTTGCACTTTTGGACATATTCTGCGAGAAGACATACCACGAGCATTTGTTTTTCCAGTCCTATTCAATCTAGTGGTATCTTTCCTGGCATGATGACACAAGTAATATTATGGGATGTTTCTATGAGAACTTTCTGTATGACAGTAATGTCCTTGCAAATTTGAACACACCCAGCCAGGATGACAGCAGGTCCTGGGCCTATGTCAAGAAAGGCTGGAATGAGCCCTTTATATGGATACAGATCACATGCTGTAGATTACCATCATTGTGTATACATGGGGAGATGGCAGACAATGTATAACACAAATCTATGCTGGAATATTTGTGCTTGTATGTGCATCTTGGTAGGTGTACAGGTGTGACATTCAGTGTGTGTCTTCACATCTGATTGGGAATGTACAGATATGTATAAGGAACTTTAGGGTATTATGTATTGACGAAATGTGATGAAAACTTTGGTTAACTGAAGTATTTGTATTATTCACCTTTCCGTCCACAGAGCCACGAGTTCCGAGAATATGATGTTACAAGTGCAGTGCATGACAAGACACCTGCTGCTGGTGTAAAGAATCTGCCAGAGAAGCACTACAGTCATATCATACCAAGGTATGGGGAATACTGTGATACACACACACACACACACACACGCACACACACGCACTGCAGTCACATTATACCAAGATATGGCCACATCACAAAAATTGCAACACATTTGAAATGCAATCTTCCTTGAATTTGCTGAGGTTTTCTTTGCTGCACATGTAAATTTGGTTGCTGTTCACCATGTACTGTTAAACTGCTGGGGTTGTGCTTTGGTAGAATGACTGCATACTGATTTTTTTTTGAGAATATACCCTTATCACAAAATGTGCTGTGAGATTGTGCTATGACAAGATGAGGTCACTGGAATGAAATTATCCTGATCTTGAGCTTTGATCAAGTGTTGTGATCAATTATTTTGAAATTGTCTGTCAAAACTGTCAAATATTTTGCATTTAAATTTGAATGTTACTACATGTAGACATGTTGACAAGTGTACATGTACATGCATTCAGTAGCAAACTCGTATCCGTAAGTTGTACACGCTCACCTCCAGGGTACTGTGTGTGACTAATTAAGTTGACTGTACTTTCACCCTCATCATGCCTCTTGTATGTGACCTTTTAATTTCCAGCCATGATGGGTTTGTTCTGACTTTTGCAAACTTTTGGCAGCCTGGAAGATCAACAAGCTGTTGAAGATGATGGATTTGTCCCAAGACAAGTAGCAAGTGCCCATCACAGTCTTCGTGAAAGAAGCTATCAAAAGTGAGCCACCTGGTAGATAGGCAGACACTGGTAATTACGTTGGAGCACACATGTACACACACAACCACAGATGCACATATACTCACTGTATTAGGACATATGGGTGCACTTACACTCCACAAGGATAACATATGTTGTTGTCAATTTGTTGCTGAAACATTCTTCTCTTTTTTTTTGTCGGACACAAATTCTTCCACCCTTCTCTTTTCTTTTCAGGCACATCAATCCTCGTGATCCTGTGAACTTGAACCTTCGCAAAGCCTTCCTGCAGTTTGATCCGAAATTGTAAGCAATGGGGTATTGCATGGACACGCTGTGTGTGTGTGTGGGGGGGGGGGGGGGGGATGTCTATGTGCATCTGTGTCTTGCATACATGTGCATTAGTGTGTGTATGTGTGCACCCAGACACTTCCATACACGTGTAAGCACTGGAGTGTGCTGCTGATGGTGCACATGTGTGCACCCATGCATGTGCTACATACGGTCTTTATAGTGTAAGATTTAACTTGTAGGGCAATCTGCTGGCTGCTTTAGAGCTGCATGTTGATTAAGGGGAGTGGGTAGTGATGGACAATTTTTCTGTAGCATTCACTTTTTCTTGGTACTAAACAACTGCCTGGGATTGTTTCCCCATAAAAATGCATACAAAGTGTTAAATTCTGTATGTTTCCGTTCACTGTTGAAAATCCTCAGTAAGATGCCTTTGAAGGTTAAAAACACACATTTCCCATAACATGCCACTGTTTATACTTTACATTGGCTGTTTCATTCCTTCTTTGTCTTTTTCTCCTTACCCATGCTACAAAACTCTACTACAGATATTTTTTTTGTTATTCTGAACACAATTTTCAAAAAATCTGTAGTAACCTTTTGTGAACAATTAAGTTTCAACTGAATAAAACAAACCGGAAGAAAATCGGTTGAGAAATGAAAGCACAAAAAAATGATGGGGATTTCAAAGTCAGCACTTTGGAAAACAAAGCTGGACAGTTCCAGGGTCTGAATGAACAGCACTTTGCAGCTAAACATGCCAAATGGATCACACAGTGATCAGAACTGGATGCACACAATGGCAGGTTGGCCAGCGCTAGCTGCTGTCTACTTGTGTGCAGCATAGCTGGCATGAACAGGCCTACAAAGTACAATCCAGTACCCTGTAAGTAGCCAGATAGGCCCGAAAATAGATTGTCAAACTGGAGACGCCCTGTGGCAAAGGCAAATTTTACCACCTTAGCTCATCAATATTTTTTTCAGGTTATTTGGGACAGGAAAGCACTCTAGTTCGGCAGAGAGCTTCCGGAAGTCCAATGAACACCTTTTTCAAAAATCCTAGATTTTGTTTGGGTGGCATGGGAGTGCTACCCACACTCCTTAACCCAATGCTTTTCAAGTGGCACTGCTAACAGCTGCTTCTCTACATTTCTTGTGGAATCATCCTTATTGTTATGGTAACCCTTACAGTTGCAATGAGTATGATGTCTGACCCATGCTTACTAATTGAAGACAACCTTTCAACAGTAGCCATACTGTTTTTGATGTTGGTGTGGTTCTATTGACTCACTTTAAAGTGATGTTGGTCTCTCTCTATATACAATTTCAGGACTGGCAAAGTGGCACCAGAAGATGTTCAGAAAGTTTGTCAGCAGTATGAGCTTGGCATCAGTTGGCAGACTGTCAATGAACTTCTCCATCGGTTAGTTGCTTTCATTAAGACCAGTGAGAGAAAGATTCAGGCATGTAGAGAGGGAGGGAGAAAACGAGGAAGTGGAGAGAGATGGAAAGAGGAGATAGAGTGGCAGAGGTGAGAGATAGATAGGTAGAGAGAATAGGAAGAGATGATGGACAGAGATGAGAGAAGGGGCTAAGGGAGAGATTACAGAGGGCAGAGGGAAAGATAGGAGCAAGGGAAAGGCACAAAGCAAGCCAATGTTCACAAAGTTGCACAGAAAAAGTTCCAGTTGCAGAATTTGCACTGTTTGTTTATTCCTTCCTCTCTGTCTCTCTTTTCCTTCAATTAAAAAAGAAATCGTAATTCTCTCTCTCTCGTTTTGCATCCTATAAACAACTGTTGTTTCTTGCTCATAGTGGTACTATCAATGCACATCTCAAATAATTTCCATCTGTAACCATCATGGTAGCTGAGTCTAAACAGAATCCTTTCTCACAAGTTATTCTACTTGTTGATTTAGTTCTACAACCTGTGCCCTGATCTTAAGGGTATGTGGTTACCCCCTTCGAAAATATTTGAGGGAGCATCAAATACCTAACAGACCATTATATCAATGGAAAATCTACAGCCTGAGGAAAAAGTTTGGCAGAGCTATTAATCTTCCTCATGGAATGGAGAAAATGATGGTTGAAATTTTGAATTTCCTACTGCTAAAACGGATCATCAAAGGTCTGACCGGACTGAAATTTGGCAAATGGGCATCTTATAGTCCTTCAAAAACAAGGTGCAACAGTTCCTTGAAATTTCATCTAGAACATAATAAACCATCACATGGGCTGATTTTCCATACCAGTCACCCATCAACTGTGCATAAATTTCACACTCCAGAGCATCTGCAGCTCTGTTTTGTAGATCAGGTACCCAACTAGAAGTGTGGCAATTTTCTGTCTAAGTAGATTAGGTTTCACTGAGATACCGGGCATGCCTCTAGAAATGCAGTGAACTGCACTTTTCAAAACAAGTGTTTTATGCTCCGCCCAGAAGGCAAGTACCCTGACTTCACAAGTTTGGGTAGACTGCTGCCAAAAGCAGGTTTAAGCAGATTCAGGCAGATAAGGGATAAAATCTGTATGGGTGCTGAATAAGTGGAATGAAGGTTACAAAATGCTTTGCGTGGGTGTGCTGCAGCTTCATTGGACATGCAAGAAAATCAACATCCTGATGATCTTGTTCACTTCTGACATTGCTACCTGTTAGAGATGAAAGCCCTTGTCACCATCAGATTAACTGTACCTGTCTGACCTGTACTTTCATGTGTTTTGCCATTAAGGTGTGACAAAGATCGCGACGGCCTCATTGACTACAATGAGTTTGCCAGAGCTTTTGTGAGGAAGTACATGCCTACAGATATGACCAACCGAATGAAGAGCATCACAATCAGTGATTACAATCATCCCCACCAACGACGGTGAGAAGCAAATCAGACATCAACATGTCTTTGACTTTCTAATCGTTTGTGGTTCTTTATATAATGTGTCAGTGATTCCTTGTAACGTTTTGGTCTTATTACTGCGTCTGTGCAGATGGACTACAGATCAGATTCGCATGCAACACTCCGACAGACTTCGTCATAGACGGCCAGTGCCATCACATTATTTCTCCCTCGATGATGCCCAGGGTGAGGCTTCATAGAGCTTTTGGTCACTGTTTATGCACGCGAATGTGTGTTTTCATTAGTGTATGATAATCTCTGGTGTTCTGTTACTTTCTGAGGATTTGCTTGGCTGTCACCTTGAAGTTTTGCACTACAGCCTCAAACCCACAATAACAACAGTTGAATGAAGAGATAACAAAAGGAATAGTTGAATGAATAGATTATCTCCATCACAGTTAGGGTAAATACTGCCAGAGGAGCTTCTTTGGAGGGTAGATCTACCTGTGGTGTGATGACACGAAAGCAAAAACTACATCACTTTAAGTTTTCAAGATCAAGAGTTGGAAAGGTGAGGCACACATCACTATCATCCATGGAAGTGGTGAGATGTGAAAATCCTCTCTCAGAACATGCTCAGCACAAAGCCAAGCCTTGCTGGGGGGACTTCGGCCTACCGCCACTGCAACTGTGTTAAAAACATGCAGGTAAACATGGGCGGTCAGGACTGGAGAAGCTAACAATGTTGAACAGGACATCCAGTACTTACATATCACATTTGACTGGGCACACAACCTGTTGTAGTGTACTTTGCAATGGGCCATATTACTATGTTAGTGTACTAGTACAGAATGGATCGTATTAGTATAGCTTGCAATGACCCATGTCTGATTGCCACGAAAGTGTACATTATTCTCTCTCTTTTATTCTCGCATGGTTCTTTGGCTTCTTTGCAAACATGTTGTCGCCATACACCTAACAATTGATTCAAATCTTCCACTAGCTGTTTAACAGTTAGAATGCATTAACAATTCACACTGGACTCAGGCTGTGGAGAATAAGGCAGGGAGGTCAGCCTAGAGGACAGGCCATGCACTGCATCCAAATGATGACAAGTGCAGCCACACAGTGTTGTGCCAGGTCCCAGCAGCAGCGGGTAGGAGCCCAAAATTGCAGCAAAAATGCCCAAGTTGTGGGTCTGAGCCCAGCTGTGGCCAAAGGCCTAGCCATGGGCACGAGCCCAGGTGTGGCCAACGGCCCAGTTGCGGCCAAAGGTAGCAGTAGCTGCAGCTCCGCACAACCCTGCAGGCCCACCATGAGCCTAGCAGCAGATTGCCCAAGTAATCAGCTGGCCTGCCCCCACGGCGAACATCCTCCCCCCTCTTTATTATCATTAGTATGATCTTGTCAGTTGCAACAAAAGAGAGCACACCCTAATCCAAGAGCAAGGGGATTGAGGGTGGGAGAAAACTTGACAAGGAGGCCACAATGCAAAGGCAGCTTGACAGCACTGCAAAACACATCTGAGCTGCTGAAGTGCAGGCACTAAGAAAAATGGCGGCTGCCCATGCATGTGTTATGAAATAGCAATCATTGGCTGATTTGGCCACACTAAGCCTGAGCGATTAATGGTGGCCAGCAATTGAGAATACTATACCAGCTTCTAAAGAGTAAGTATATGCATACCAATATAAGCTTGTTAACAACACTTTGACATTGTGCCTTGTTAAAGCTAGATTTAACATTTTGATAACAGATAAATGAGAGAATGGTTCAAACCAAGTTCTCATCTATTCCATCACTTTGCCATGTAGGTCCTATTCAATCTATCACAAGTGGAGACTTCCAACTACCTGAGAAAATGCCACTGCCTGGTATGTTGTGTGTGTGTGTGTGTGTGTGTTTGTGTATGTGTGTCAATTTGAAAAGATAGGTGTAAGCAGCAGAGCACATCTCACACGCAAAAAGACAAGAAGCGAAATGAGATA
>JAOWAW010172731.1:0-19675 GCA_028565695.1 Nicola tetela
GCATCTCCTTGGCAATTACATGTATACGGGGTTCCCAGTGTATTTCATGGCCAGTTGTACGGACATGCTCTGCTATCAACCAGGAGAAGCAGTCGGAAAAAGCTGCGGCGGTAGCCACGATTCCATATGTTCGAGGAGTTAGAGAAGGAATAAGCAGGGTCCTTGGGAAACTTGATGTACGTACGGTAATGAAGCCAGCCAAATCAAAATGGACAATCATGACCAGAGCCAAAAATGCCATCAAACCAGAAGAAGAACCGGGAGTCGTATACGCGGTAGGATGTAAAATCTGTCCCAAAGTAATCGCACAAATTTTCACATGCGAGCAATTTTTGCAAATTATCAAAAGAAGCATTTCGCAAAGTTTATTTTTCGCAAATTCTGCCCGCTAGACCGGCTAATTAATACTTTATAAATCAGCACCCAGTTTAGCGTCTAGCGTGATCTTGCACTCACGGGCTCACGGGCTACATCAACTGCAACACTGTAGACAAACATGTACTGTAGTATGTATACTTCACCAGATCACGCTAGTGCAATCGCGCTCTCCGTGACCTGGTGACCCAGCTGTGCGCATAAACAATAAAACATGATAAATAAATTATTATAATGTCGTAAAGCAACCGTGCCCTTAGGTAATTATAATTAGACAACCGGAGCCGGCTTGCATTGTAGACAAGGCCGCCATGGCCTGCACGACGCGTCGCCGCGACGGCCTAGATCTAGATCGAACTGTCGACGTCCCTACCTACTAGTATAGTATTCTTGGTACTAGTACTACAGCAGTGTTTCAGTTCCAGTTTGACTTTCGATGACCTGCCCTTCCTCGTTTGTAGGTAACGGGCTGGAAGATGTCGGTAACTGGCTGGTTGAGCAAAGCCAACCCTTCGCTCCTTAGAAAATACAATCAGCCGAGAAATCCAGGTCTTCCGGATCCTAATACCGCTTCTACCGTAGAAGACGCAACATCTTGGGCTGCTGCAAACAAGGAAGTTGATGACTTGCAGTCACCGCCGGCGAAGAAGAAGAGAGGCGAGTATCACTGTTATACGCCGACATGCGTTTGAGGATTGCCAGGTCGGCAGAAGCGATAGGACTTACGGCAACTTCCCGTAAGTTTTCGCAAGAATTACAACACGACGTGCCTCTGTGGACCGTGAAATCCATCCGTTGTGACTATCGCCGTCAAGTTGCTCATGTGGTAGACCCATCCAATATCACGAAGCTAGAAAAGAAAGTCCGTGGCCGTCACCTTCTCTTAGGTACCATCCTGGACTGATGTGTTGTCAATTACTTGGATACCGTTCGTGTCGCAGGTGGCATAGTTAACCGATGTGTTGCAATCGCGAGTGCTCTAGGCATCGTAAAGGCACGACAACCGAGCCTGTTACCAGTGCATGGCGGAGATCTGCGATTGAGCGATTCATGAGCGGCATCTATCCTCCGTCGAGGCAAATTTGTCCGACGAAAAGGAACAAAAGCAGCGAAGAAGATTCCAGACGACTTCGAAAAGCTGAAGCTCGCATTTTTGGAGAGGATTTCTGAAACAGTGCGCCACTATAACATTCCCAAAGAGCTCGTTATCAACATCGATGAAACAGGACTCAAAGTAGTCCCTGTCTCCAACTGGACACTCGAAAAAAAAGGGCGCTCAGCAAGTCCCCATCGTTGGACTCGAAGACAAAAGGCAGATAACGGCTTTTCCGGGCACGTCACTTGATGGAGCCCTTCTGCCGCCCCGGCTTCTTTATGAAGGTGTGTCTAGCCGCTGTCATCCACCGGTGCAGTTTCCCGCTGGTTGGGATATTTATCACAGCGCCAATCATTGGTGTAATGAAGAAACTATGCTAAGGTACATCGAGAAGATTCTTGTACCATGGGTGGAGCAACGTAGGACACAGCTGAACGCTCGGCCATGTCAGCGTGCGCTTGTGATTTACGACGTGTTCAAGTCACACAGCACCGCTGCAGTTCTGGAAAAAAATGAAAGCGACACACGTCAAAGTGGTCTACATTCCTGGAAATTGCACCAGCGGGCTACAGCCACTCGATGTCTCTGTAAATGGAGCCTTCAAGACTCTTCTGAAAAGCATGTGCTAGTATATATACCAGTATATTTTAGCAAAATTTTTGTCTGCTATAAATTTTCACAAATCTATCCAATTTGCGAAATTTGCGAAAAATAGTCGCAGATGAAAATTTGTGCGATTACAGTACCTGGTAGACTGCGTGATGAGTATGAGCTCAAGGAGCTCCGTCGCTGTAAACACAATTACAACCTCGTTTGTCCCAACCAAGGCAGCTAAGGTTTCTTGTAACTTGTAGCAGCCCAGTCCTAGTCCTGTATGCAATGTAGAGTTTCAATGCATATGCATGCTTCAATGTGGACATCCGCCTGCGACGGCTTCATGCACATGCCACTTGTTTCTGGCAATTTGAAGGCTAAAATGATGTTCAATGAATTGTCAGTAGTCTGAAATTGTTGCTGTTTGTATATACTTAGTTGATCTAACTCAGTGCCATTTGTTACAACCAGACTATGCAGTCTTCCAAGCACATGCGGGTGATTGCCCTCTTTCTGGCACTATGGGCTCCGCTGATTGAGTCAGCTAGACCATGCATTAAGACTGGTAGGGAGTTGTATACAACAATCGATACCGTGAAAGGAATTGTTAACGAATGCCCAGGTATCCCGCGGGAGAACGTTACTGAAATGTAAGTGAGTCACTACAAGAACGTAATTTGCAGATTCACTTAACTTTCTTTCTTTGAGGTACATGTGATTTCCTCCAAATCCATGTGGTATCACCTAATACCAAATGCGCTAATTCTTTTAAGAAAAGAGGAACTACTGCTTTTTGTGAATGCTAAGGGCTGTTTCAAGGTTTAGGAGAGTCAGTTGGGCAGTCGATTGTAATGTGTGGCATCGACTATTGTGCTATTTTGATCAAAGTGCTTATGCGGCTACCTTTGTTTAGTTTTCGATGCACCTACACCTGTTAGTTATGTTGTGGAAATGATGCTTTGCCTGTTTAGTCGCTTGACAGTGTTATTCTCACTGGATGCATCCCAAAAGTGGTGATTTTGTTTGTTTCGTTGAATTGCTTTGAAATTCTGTGTTCCCAAGACCATGTGTTTGCCTGAAATATTCAATAAACTGGATATATCCAATCTTCTGAATTACATGATTGACAGAGAGTTGTTATTGAACTAGTCAACTTTTTTGCAAAAACAGTCAACTGCTCTCACCCCTGAGGCTGTGGCTGAATGTCATTTTTGTTATAATAACCATGGCTGTCTGACAAATTTATTCCTATACAGTTGAGGTAAATTCATCAAATTCAATAGCATCAAGAGAAAAAATAGTTCAATGGGCAGTTGGACAGAAACGTCAAATCTAATAATTAACCTGCTGGTGTGGATTATGTTAAAGAAATTCTTGTCTTCGCCTGGATTTGGTCTTCTGAATCCTGATGATTATGACAGAAACAGATGCAGCTGGAGAAACATGATTGATGATTTGAGCAATTAGGGGTATTTTCTAGGTGTACCATGGTGCAAAATTTGTAACAATTACTAGAAGAAGATGAGAATTGACTAAAGTATGCTGCAACATCTTTTAACTTATCTGCTGAGGACAACAGAGAATGAAAGAGACAAAATTTACAATTGCTTAGCTGACTGATTTTGTATAATTAAGGCGTAACAAGATGTAAGCATGTGTTGGCCATTGTGAAACACACACATAGTGACATAAATAAAAATCTAAGATGAAAATGAAAAGAACTCTCAGTTCACATACTTTTTGGTGTGCACTAGTGGGACTGGTGCTGAGCCACACCGCAGATTTTAAATAAACTGGTGGGCGTTTAAATTCTGATTGAACATATTGAAATGGGTTTAATTGGACAGGCTCATGATCAGTTACTTGAATCGGAAACATTACTGTTTTGTTGATTTCGGTATTCTTGAAAATGATTATGCTATTTCAGTCATCTGAAAATAGCTCCATTGTCAAACAGGGAGGGGGTTTAAACAGTGGAAAAAGGAAGCTTTGCTGACTTCTTGACTGAATGTGGCTATTGCTCTTCTTTGGTTGCTCTAGACGGGTCATTAGAGAGAAGCTAAACATGCCAGAGGGGCTTTTCTCCAGTTGGACGCATGTTACCAAACTGTAAGGCTATTTCTGAGAATCACCTTAATGCATTGCTTCATTCTCAGTTGGAAGCTTTTCATGAATAGATTTCAGCCTATTGACACCGGCTTAACTGAATCGCTGATGATGATCTTTTGCTAAAAGGGTTCACAAGACATTCAAAGTGCAATTTGACGTTGCCTCTTTTTCTGATCTATTTAATGTATCAGGAGACTGGAACGCAATGAGTTGAAGAACCTGTCAGTGAATCTTTTCACCAACATGTCAAAGCTGACAAATTTGTAAGTAGAGATATGAGTAAAAGCATTTCATCCGATCTGTTCGATATTAAGGGAGCTCAACCCAAAATCAAAAACACGTCCTTTGAACACAGTTATGTGCATCATGCATAAATGGCACAATCGAAGCATGCACACATAGAGTAATCTCGGGTCTATCGACTGGCAATAGTATCTGTGTAGTGGTTCCTAGGTCTTGCTGGATCCAGTTGTACCCAACCTTACTGACACACTGTGCAACTTTCCATTACTGCAGCCATGACCTACATATTATATGTTAGACCCCATAACGCAGTCATGCCTCACAAGCAGTCACAGCCTCGTAATGGGTTACAGTTGCCAAAATTAGCCCCAGGCGCACAAGACACAGTCATGACAGAAATAGTGACTACTTTTGGTTCTGGCCCACCAACTTTCAGCAGTCAGGATGCACGTAAAGCAGCAGATCCATGACATGCTTGAAGTTGCAATTGGAAACTACATTGCAAGTTTCTTACAGTAATTTGACCCATGGAGTTAAAATGGCAATAACGTGTGTGTAAACAAATTTCAGGTGAACTATTTGACTGTGACGGCAAACTGACATGTCTTTAACGTTATAAAGTCTACTCATAATGTCCAGAAAAAGGAAAGTGAGCAGCAGCAAAAGAAAGGCAAAAGGATGGTGATTAGAATTGTTTGTTGAACCGTACAAATGCATTAGTTGGTGATCAGCAGGTTGGTCCTTGTCACCACAAATCTGTCACCAGCATTCTCCACATGTCCGAGACAGAACTTGAAGAAGTTTCACGCAGCTTGAGCCATGCAGCAGATAACTTGCCAAACAGGGCTTGACTTTTGTTGATCACTCAATACAGCCTGAAGCCTGCTGGCTCGATGGAGACTTCATCGATGGTGCCTTCGTACCATCATTGCTGCAAAGCACCTGTTCCGGCGATACCACCAAGATTTGCTGGCTGCTGAAAGTAGACAGCATCGCCCACAGTATTTGCGGTCCGGCTCCGATGGGCTTGCACCATGCACCTCAATGTCCACAACCATGGACTCCTTGTTTGGCTCTAACTGTTGGGAAGGATGCGCCCACTGCAGCTCAAGAGGGTTATTGCCATTGGGTAGATCAGAAATCTGGATCATTCTCCTTGTCTGTGTCGATCATCATCAATGCTTGAGCGTGTATCCTTGAGCAAGTGTGAAACACGGCTCAAGATCTATGGCTCTAAGGTACATCACTGGATTTGTTTACTGTTTTTGTCTTGGTTGATGTCAACTTCTAATCTGGATCAAGAGTTCAATTGAACCTGTTCAAGGTCTTTCTCCACTTACCTTATTTGGAAACTGTGACCCGTTCCTGGGCTGTGACCTGTTAATGGGTCTAACATACCCACATCTTCAACTCCTCTTCCTTGTCTCTCTCTACCTCTTTTGATCTAGTTGAAGTAAGACGTTTTTCTTCTTCTCTCAGAAACTCGCTAGATGAGTGTGAAGTTGGTAGGTAATGTTAGCTGGTTCTGTAGCCAGCTAGTAAAATAAACGTTACATATGATGTCCTCGATGTGATCGTTCACACGTCGATGTGCCGCTGGGAACCTGACTAGTCCTACCAAAGTTTTCATTTGGATTTTTACTTTCATCAGTAGTTTTTAAGGTTTATGGCCACAAAGCACGATTCACTGGTGGGGAGTATTGTAGTGGTTCCCTGTTAGAAGAACTGCATAGAGCTTTCTGAGCATAGCTGATGGAACTTTCTAACACATCAATAAATCGCTATGTTTTCACTTTTTCTTTTGCAGTAATATGGCCCTTCTGATTATTGAATAAGGTTGCAATTTGGCACACAACTTTCCAAATTCAACAAAAATGTACTCTCAAAATATGAAGAAAATCTGTTGCACAGTTTTTTCCCAGATGGCAGCTTTGTGCAAATCCAGGAGCTCATTTGGCCACTCCATAAAGAAAGCTAGTTCTGTAATTATGTCTACACCTAACGTAACATGCATTGTCAACATTGCAGTCACTCACAGAAGCATCAGATACCCTGGTCACATCAAAGAAAGCATCAGAAGGGTGTTTATGGGATAGTTCAAACTCTATTTTGGAACAAAGTAACACAACCATCAATCGCAAAATTCTACCTTTTCAGTTGCTGAAATTTAATCCTTCTGATCATTGCAGTGAGCTGAAAGTTTGCACATGATCTGACAATTTCCTCATTGAAAATACGCTAAAATTTTGAAGGAAATCTATCAGGCGGTTATTTTGGGGTTGAGCCGCCTGTAAAGCATTGTTGGTGTTTGAAGTCAAAGTTACTCCTTCCCTTTGAAGCAGGCTGTGCTATCTCCAACACAGTCTCCTGCCAACTGGAAAACTTTCCCATCAGCCAAGCGCACGAAGTATGCAAAGCAACAGAGATCGAAAAAGCTCTCTGTTAGAGTCAGTTGTCTCACAACACAAATCCCAAATACAGATTTATACTTCTTATGTAAATCTTTTTGTAGTTCAGAGTTTACTGGAAAAGTGAACACTTTCCGTTTCTCCATTTTCTTCTCCAGGCTGTTTTAATTTGTAGCACTCAGACTTGAAAAGTAGAAGTGTGGCTTTGGCCACATTCAATGTGGGCAAAGTGGTGAAGATCTCCTATTAAAGAAGAGAGCAAATTTGCAGCAAAGAAGAAGACTCACAGCTGTAGGGTTGCTTATAGTGAACCATTTCAACAGGTTTTCAAGAAGTCCATTGTTTCTTCAGCTGACAGAAATTTAGGAAGGCTTAACTTTGCAAGATTAATATCTCATAGTTATTCAAACAATGTTTTCTCTGCTAGGGAAATTCACCACAATCCATTGACCACTCTGCCTGATAACCTTTTCTTGGGCTTGTCAAAGTTGGTGAAACTGTAAGTATGGTATGCTATACTGTGGTACTATTAGTAACATAATCCTTTCCATATGATATTATCAGGCACATGTGCGCATGCCCAACCTCATGGTCAAAATTAAAGCAAATTTACAGCAATATTTCCATATGACAGCCTTGGACTTTGAGAATGAAAGCCTTTTATTGTTTCTTGTTTCAGGCTCTGAGGGATCGTAACTTCTGTGATAACTTAGGTCATACCATAGTTGACTTGCACGAATTGGAGTGTTACCGCACTGCTTGCCCAATTATGAGCTGTGCTAATTGGGTTTTGCTGCTAATGAATTTTACTGAGTAGGAAGAATAAAGACCCACATTCATTGCCAAGCAATAGTGCATTTCTGGTATGGTTATTGCCGGAGTGTTGACAGAGACTAAAGCAGGATAAGAGATATCGGATTTACGTACGGCAAAAATGTATGTGCATGACTGTATTATTTTCATTTGAAGGTTTCTTCCTGTTATTTGGAGAAGTTACTGAGAGATTCAAGAAGAATTTCAGCTATAGGTAGTGAGACTGTAAGTCATCAGCCCAGTTATTAGACAGATTAAGTCACTCATTTACAAGTGGGGAATTCTCTTTCGCACACATGATCTGTACTTTCATCTAACAGACTGGGTAGATGTTGGAACAAGTTAGCAAACAGGTTAACCACAGCTATAACAATGTCTTGTTTATCACCTTGTGTTGCGGTGTAAATCTGCTGAATAGTTATCACACCTTAGTTCAAAACTGCGCATGCAGAAGAAGGTTATCAGCATATTATTATAGAAGAGTTCTAATGCTTGCCCACTCAACTCATTCGTCAGAGTGAAAAAAGTCCACTCTTGCATACCACTATGTTCATACAGATTTAACTCAGTTTCTTCATCACAAAGTTATAATATATATATATATATATATACGCATATATATATTATGCGTGTATATAAAATTAACATTATCTGTTTGTTAATTAACTTGACAGAGACTTAGGTGCCAACCACCTTGAAGGAGTCTCTGCCAGGACTTTCGCAGGTCTGTCCAACCTTAAAGAGCTGTAAGTACATTGACTTTGCCAATTATATTGACTTTCCAGAAAATTTCTGAAGAACTTGTTGCTAGAGGGCTAACTCAAAGTTCCATCAGTTCAAATCATATTGACACTCATTTGTAATGTAATCATAATGAGAAGTTGATTGATTGTTTGTGTAGCCAGAGATGCATTGTCATGTATACTGTCCAGGGCATCATACTTGTACTTTGACTAAAAATCTCTTATAGTTTCATTGAAATAGCTCTTATTCTTGTGAATGTTAGAATGCTTGATCGCACTAAGATTACAGCCTTACCCAATGGGTCATTTTCGGATTTGTTATCCTTGGAAAAGCTGTAAGTTTGACTTTTGTTTGTCTTTCAGTTTTCAGCATATATATATATATTATCTGTATAGAGTATGTACATATGCATGTGTATTTATATGTATATAATATGTTTATAATAATTTTGATATAATTATATAATGGTGCAGATGAAGTGATAGTGATACATTAGCCCTGATATTGAATGTATGGATTTATCATGATGCTGTACAAGTTCACAATAATTTATCTGTCATAAGTGTAGGGTGATGTATACAATATAAAACAAGACTGAGGCTTTATGATGTCATAAAGCCGAGGTCGATGTTTATATTGAGTTTATATCCACCTACTATTGCGTAATGCAGCTCCTCGTGTTCAGTGACAGTTCTTCTTCATCACTCTCGGAGATGGATAAAGAAAACGTGTCTCCGCGCTTCAGGCAGTCATCTGAAGAAGACAAAGAGCGCTTCCTGAAAGCCAGAACTCCACGTAGTACTACTGTTGCGTCAGAGGTTTGGGTGAAGGTGTTTTTAGATTACATTGCTTTGAGCCAAAGACCTGACTTGAGCCTCAAGACGGCCGAGTTTCAAAATATCGCTTCTCTCTTGGAGTCTTTTTACATAGATCTGCGGAGAAAGGATGGCCAACAATATAAACGGAACAGTTATTTAGCTGCACACTCGGCAATCCATTGTCATCTGTTGTCAATACGGCAGGATCTCAATATATTCACCGCCATGAGTTCAGACGGAGCAACCAGATACTGGATGGAGTTCTGAAAGTAAAGAAACGTCAGGGTGAAGAGCCAACCGTCGTGCACAAAGAAAGCATTTCAGATGCAGATTGGAAACTAATTGAGGAGTTCTTCGAGGGCATACTTGAAACCCTAGACCCAGTGAAATTGTGCATGTTCGTGTGGTTTCATGTAACATCGAAGTTTTGTCTCTGCGGAAGGGAAATGCAGAGCAAGATGAAAAAGGATGACATTGTTCTTTGGACAGTGGATGGCAAGGAAGTTTTCTCCTTGTCGACTGACTTCCTTTCAAAGAATCATCAAGGTGGCGTTTCAGGCTCAAGCCACGTTTCTGTGGGTCTCATACAGGATCCCATACAAGTGTCTGCCGTGAAGGTTTACCTAAGCAAGCTCCATCCAGATATTGATCAGCTTTTTCAGCGTGCAAAGGTTGGTTTGGGGTATTCTCTTTTACGTGAAGATACTGTTTGGTATTGAAAGTCACCGCTCTCACATAATTTGCTTGGCACCATGATGAAGCGTATATCTCAGTTTGCAAAGCTGTCCACTGTATATACAAACCACTGTGTCTGTGCTGCAACTGTCGTGCACTTGAAGAACGTTGGTGTGGAAGATTGCACTATCTGTGCAGTTTCTGGTTACAAAAACGTTGCATCTTTGGCAGCTTATGATCGTGTTTCTTCTAGCAAAGCTTTGCAATTATCTGCTGCAATTGATCGCAAGAATGGTGTTCTACCTGTTACTTCTAATGTTTCTTCATCTGTTGCTGCTGCTGATGTGTCTACTGGTGTGTCCGCCGCATTTTCGTCTCCTTCTTTTGTTTTGAATGCTGCTGGTGCTACATTTTCTCATGTAACTTTCAATGTCGCACCACCGCCGAAGAAACGCAAGAAGATGTCGCTGCAGCTTAGGAAGACGAGAGAAAAGCTGGAGGTGACAAAGAAGTGTGAGCAGTCGGCGTAAAAAGGAGTCAGTATTGTTTAAGCGAAGAAATTCGAGTCACCAGCCTAAAAAGGAGTCTTTATTGTCTAAGCGGTCATTATAAACAGTCTTTATTTTGAAAATAAATGACTCTTTACAAATTTACGATCAATATTGACCGGTGTGTTCTGATAGCTAATGTATACGGGGTTTTTATTAAGGTGGGTATAATACTGTGATATCGACTTCTAATATAAAGGTGCCATTCCCTTTCTGGAGGCTTCTAAAAGACTCCAATTCTCCCAACTTACAGTGACATTAGTCAAGAGGCCATCATGAGAGAACTACGTTTTTAGAAAGAGCATCTAATAAGGTTGCACCTTTGAGGGGAAAAGGGGTGGCTAATCAGACTTTCAATTTCTTATACTCAAGCACCTTCATAGAATGGTCTATCCAGGTGATTTAGTGTGTGTGTGTGTGTGTGTGTGTGTGTGTGTGTGTGTGTGTGTGTGTGTGTGTGTGTGTGTGTGTGTGTGTGCATGTGCGTTTGAGAGGGGACCACTTCTCAAATCTTTACGTGACGTCATGCATCATGGGGCAAAAAGGCTTGGTGCGCACTGGAACTTGCGTAGGGTAGAATACACGCATGGTTTGTACAGCGCTGGTTGATGTGACCCTGATGTTGATATGAAATCTTGTCAGTCAACTTTTGTCGGATTAATATAGTGATGGTAGCCAGAAACAAACAAGGATTTTACACTACTTCGCACAACCTGTGAACTACCCACCTTAGAACATAATCCAGTGAGTCAGAAAAACCTAAAATAAAACAGGTGCTCAAAGACAGGAATGCTGAAGCTCATCAAAGAATCAACAGCTACAATCTCATCCCATTGAAAATGTAAGAATTCTTGTGTTTGCTTTTATATATATATTTTTTTCCCACGATAGTCAATGGTTTATTGGAGAGAGTTCCCACAATATTAGACAAGACAGAAAATTTGAGAAACAGAACTGAAGCAAAGGCTGAAATGAAACGTTAGCATAGACGAGGCAGATAAGATGTTGCAAGAGGATGAAAGAGTATAGAGTTTTTGGCATTGCCAGGATCTAGAAAGGCACATGAGTAGCAATAGAGAAATTTGGCTGAATATTATCAAATTATGAAGAGCTAAATGTGAACCTAAATTTCTCCTAACAGGCTAATGAAATAGGATGAAATCCAATCTGGTAACCTGTTACGGTGTCCAGGGTCGCCACAGGGAGATAAATAGCGCCAGGCTTGCATGAATTGCTCATGCATTCAACTGTCCAGCCACAGAGACTTCAATGGGAGGAGAATGAAGCAGGAAGACTGTCGTTGGTGCACTATGAGGCCTTTCAGTATCCTCAATTTTGGTGAAGGCCAGGAATTGGGAGCGCATTCTGGACATTGCCAGGAACTGTGATTCTGGGATTTTCATCCGAGTTCATCCGCTTTCCTGGTCCTGTGCACCAAAGACAGTGCTGCTTTGATTTTGAACAGAAAGAAAGAGGAGCTTTTATTGTTTAGATTGACTTTGAATAAATGCACACACGGCCAATATGTTACTCTCAATTTCTCTAGGACTGATGTTGGGTGGGAGGAGGAATCACTCTGTGTTAATAATGTTCAATCAAGTGTGGGAACTTGAATAAACGTGTTATAATCTTGATGCAAGATATCCTTTGATAGTAAAAGGTAGACAGCTGACTGAAGACTGCAATGATCACCTGATTATTGACATATTCCGCATTATTTGAGAGAGAATTCCCCAGAAGAAACTTGTGATGAGTCGGTAGCATTTTCTTATGTACCGAGTATTGGGTACCAATTCTCAGGTAGCATGGGTACCTGATCAGGTAATAGCATCAGAAGGGCAGTTTGACATGGGCCTCCTCGTGACATTGCTTGTTAAGTGATCACATATAGAAGTTGCTTCATCTATATCATGGACAAGTTACCGGCTGCCAAAGACCACGTCGGAGTGAAGTTCAGTGAAGGCACTTTGTGAACTGTAGAGTTCAAAGCTGTTGGAATGTGTACACTGTGCTTTGCAGACTGGTAACACACTAAGTGTTCGGGTATTTTTCCTGAAGGACTACCTGATTACCTAAATATTTTCAGGATATCTCAGGTGCCTGACTACCAGTGCACATCACTAAAAGAAACCCACAACCTCATTCTGGAAGATAGTATGGAATCTAAGTAGTTAAATTGTAAGCCGTGCAACTCTTGGAACCTAATCTAGACAGGATTGGCCCAGTAGAGAAAATGTTCACAGTATCACGTGAGGTATTGTCTGAATGCTATACAGGCAGTGTAAATGTGAACTAGCAAAATAGGAGAACCAGATATGCTATGTGAGTATAAATCCTCCTGGTGAAGCCTATGGCACGAAGTGAGGCAATCATTTCCATTTCCCTGCCAAGCCTATGAAAACAAGCACCAGCTACCACCGGCTCATATGGAAGCATTTGCTATTGGGACAGGAATTGTCCTCCTCCTAGGTAAAATGGCTGATAATAGTCATAAAAGTCAGGGTAGTACCACTGTAAGCAACCAAACAGCAAATTTGCAACAAAAGCACTGGTTTTCATGCTGCTGTTGATTGGAAGAGCTGGCTTCATTAGGGGATGTATTGTTATCTGCCTTGCACAATTGTCAAGTCAATATTTTCAAATACTTTCTCAGGCTTGGTTTACCTAAAAACGCTGTAAGTAGATTGACTTTTTTTCCGATTGTATAAACCTTTCAGAAAATTTAAAGTTTGTAAAGGACTTTATGTGAGAGGGTTAACCTTTATCTTCCTGAGACCTGGTGCGCTGGATAGATTTCAATAATTTTCGTTAGAGACACACTAAAGGACTCAAAGTAATTACCCACTGACTTTGGTTTGGGTATGACTCATCTGTACAGAGATTTGTGTTTGTTCCCATGTGGGAACATTGGGAACATGGCAACCAAAAATTGCTTTTTTCATGGCGGAGCCTTTATTGGTGAACTAGGCTGCTTTCTGATAAAGTACTTTAAACTTGTCAATACGTAATCAAGGAAAGGTGATTATCAGTATGTACATGTACATTGGGGCCAGATGGCCGGTCACTGAGCCTCCGAACAGAAACACAACACCCTCAACAACCATACTGTCATTTCTCTGTAGAGTGTGGTATTGCACTGCACAGGTTGAACCTTTGTCAAAGTGCAGCCTGACCTTGCATTTTCCACAGATGTATCGTGAATTTTTCTTGCACACTTTGCACCTTCCCTGAGTGTGCGGCTCCTTCTCATGACCTTGTCCATCAAACCATGTGTTGTCTGGCAGTGTGCAGGCTTTTGTGCCTCCAATCTGCGCTCAAGGCTGTGGACAGTCCATCTTCAGCAGGCACAAGGCCACATTCCGTCTGAAGTTGAGGTGTGACATGTGATCCTCATCAAAGGAGCAGCAGAGGTGCCAGGCAGCGACGATGCTTATGTTGAGAACATTGATGAAGAGTGGCCAGTACCATTTTTTTGCCTCTGATCATTGGTCAATATGAGGCCATAAGGCGACCCATGAGGTCAACCCGCCCATGCCATTGTTGTAGATGTAGATCAGGTGCAGCTGTGTAACTTGGGCATTGGCAACATTCTTTACTCTACGACGAACCTGATGTAGTGGCCAATGACTCAGGTAGTTACTTACCGCAGACACCACGGCATTGTCATTCCACTTGCAGACATACACATCTTCATCACATCAATAGTCAAAAGTTCCCCGCTCTGCTTGCGTGAGGTCCTTGGAGCTAATCATAAGCTTTTCTGCTCCACCAGTACGATTCTCCTGAATCGTACCAACAGCCTTCACGTTCTGCTCCACAAGAGACTTCAGCAAGCTGTAACTGGTGCAAAAGTTGTTGAAGAAAAGCAGGTGGTTTTCAACATTGGAATTCTCCTGAATTACTGAGACCATGTGACTGACGACTCGTGTGCCAAGCGGAAGAGGCTGTTGGCCAGCTTCTTCCCAGTGTATATCTTGAGATGGTATGGATACCCATCCTCACCACACAAGCACCAAATTTTGTAGCCAGACCTGATCAGCTTTCCACAAATGAACATCTTTGCACTGTGCCGCCCAAAGTACGACACCATGGCTTCATCCACACTGAACAGCTCACTGAATATGCCAAACTTGATGAGACAATTGTTGAGCTCGTTATATAGAGGAGAGACCTTAGCAACCTTGTTGCCATCTGGAAGAGAGGGATTATCAGCCAGATGAAAGTACTTCTTCATCATCTGGAAATTGTTGTGGCTGATGGCAGATGAAACTATGTTGACGCCCAGATCAGGTTGGTTAGACCAGTAATCTGTCTCCTCTAGAAGGCAGTGGTAGCCAGAGAGAAGAATCACCCCAAGAAACCGAGCCAGATTGATGCGGTCCATAGTAAACACCTGGCCATTCTTTTCCCGCTTTGCATACAAATTGCTTTGGCTGATGATCAGATCCGCCATGGTGTCACTGAAAATTTCTTGCCAAAGTGTGAATGGTGACAGTTCAGGCAAGTCAGGGAACATTTCAACGAGCTTCCTTCGAGTAGTACCCAAAGGCAGCTCTGTTGAAAATTCCGCCATCTTTCTCCATTGAGGAGTGGCTTCTTTCACTCGTTTGGCCTTTGATGGTGCTGCATCTTCCTCTTCCGACTCTTCGTCACTGCTGTCTTCCAGCTCAAGCTCACTGGCTGGCTCAAAAGTGTCATCACTGCACAAGCTATCTTCATGAAACTGCTGCATGTCACTGTCAACCGATGCTTCTCCAGACTCTAGGGGCAGCACTACAACATCAGTGGCTGCAGACGACGGCACTCCGGCATATTCACAAGCCTCAAGCAATATGACAAAACGGTGAATCTGCCTTCTTGGCTGACGGCTTTGGTAAAAAGCATTTGATGTAGCCATCTTGAAGAGCATCCACAGGCACAGGAAAAAACTTTACACCAGGCTGGTCACGGTTTGCAGCTGGAGCTTGGGCCTGCTTTGTATGCATCTGTCTTGCAAGCTGATTGTGGCCAAGAGGACGAATGGGGAGAGAGGATGGGTACTGTTCTTTATGGCGTTGCCACTTGAAAGTGGTGAAGCGCTACACCTACTGGTGTAAACGTAAAGTAAAATTATGTGATGCTGGGATGATCAAAAGCACCAAAAAGTTCAAAATCAGACTGGCACTGGATAATATGTAACCATGGCAACACATGGTTAGCCTCTATTAATACCTCATTGTAGTCACTTCTTCCTTTGGATGTGTCTGTCCTCCCTAACGGGCAGTGGGTAGTCACTAGAATCACTACTTACTGCTGACTGGAGATTCTAGCTTGCCTATGAAATTAGCTGGTAAGTTATTGATGCTGTGTTCCCAACGTTCCCTAATGGAAACATCAATAGAAATCCGAAAGCCATGATGTTCAAAAGATCAGGTTGTATTTCAATATTCAAAACCAGATTAGCTCAATATTTGAGCAGTCAGTGAGATATTAAAAAAAATCGTTGAGGCAGTGGATATAAATAGCCCTATGGCCAGCCATTGCTAGCCCGAAGGGGAGTCCAAAAAAGACGCTTTTCGCCCACCCCTTGCGACCTGCCTGAGATAATCAGGTCGTGTTTCTTCAATTTCTACCTCTGCTAATGGGTAATCTGAATAGGGTAGCAGGAATGCCATGTGAAAATTCCACTGAGATGGCATCAGTTATGCGAAATGAAACTGTGTTCCCACATGGGAACATTGGGAGGAAAAAGGTTAAGTTTAAGTTCCATCAGTGAATGTATTATTGACACACATTTGAGATGCAGTCAAAATGTCAACTTGTCTGTTTGTTATAGTGTAATCAGAGATGCATTGTTTTTATACTGTGCATGGCATTATACTAGTACCTTGATTAAAATTCTACGTCAGTTCCCTCTAAAAACTCTTATTCATCATAACAATCTTACTATGCTCCAGCTTACTTTATGGAAACGAGCAACGTTTCAGAGAAGATTGCCCTCTCCTTTGTCAGGTTCTGATGAAGACAGTAAATCAAGGCAATGCTTATATAGAAATCTATGTACATATGTGGAGTGGTCCGGAAGTTTTCAAGGGGGAGAATGTGCTAGAATACTTAGGAGAAGGTGTGGAAGTTGTCAAAGGGGGGAGGGGGGTGTACTAGAATACTTAGGAGGAAGAAGAATAAGGATTATGACACTTTAGCTAAAGAAATACTAAATAACCTTGGTCACACACCACAAAAGAACAACAAACAAAGAAATACGACACTTTAGCTAAAGAATTAGGCTTGCAGTTTCACATGGCTCAACCGCACGGGGCCCAATTCCAGTCCTTTATCCTTGTTGATTGTATCTTTTGTGGTGTGTAGCCACAGCGCTTCTTTGACTCTTCGGGCCATGAGAGGTTTCACTTTTTCGAGGATTTTCGGATTTTGCCAATCTGGTCGGTGATCATCGACGATAGCGTGATCAGCGGCTGAGAGGTCAACGCGGGCGTTCCTTGCATGGGCGGCATGTTCTTTTGATTATAAACGGATTTTCTCCCTTCGACCGGTTTCTCCTCTATACGCCTTGGTGCAGTCTGCGCAATTGATCTTATAGATTACACCAGTCTGGTCTTCCGGTTGGATGTTGTCTTTCAAAGTGCGCTGTAGTGACCACTTCAATGGTTGCGTCTTTCCGACGACTCGGATGGTTTTGGCACTCGTTTGATCGCTTGCCTTGTGCCATCGATGAAAGGGAGGCAGATTGTTGAAGTTGGAGCGTTGGAGATCGCTGCGTTTTCTGTTCCTCTTTTCGGTTTCTCCGAAACGTCGTTCGTTCCAATAAAGTAAGCTGGAGCATAGTAAGATTGTTTTGTTGTAATGTCCTCCCAACAGGAACCAAGAACTTTAAAACTCTTATTCCTTTGAATGTTAGATCACTGGCACAAACTAAGGTGGTAACCTTACCCGATGGGGTGTTTTCGAACCTGTCATCGCTGAAAGAGCTGTAAGTTCGATTTCACTGTGCAGGGTGCTGATGAGCTCGCTCTCTATATGTCTTTGTATATACTATGGTATGTATCTGTGCATATATACCGGTACATGTATATACATATGTATACATCTACATATACATACACGTTAGGAAGTGTTAATTTTGGTCCATTTCTGTTCTGTCACCCAAAGCATATATTGGGCTAATTTTTTGGATATGGTTTCATTGTTATCATTCTTGTTTCTCGATGTCCAGTGTATCCCATGATTAGGACTAGCCGAAAAGCTTCAGGCCAAAAAAGTTTTGTCAATTCGGACTTAGTGTTTTGTGGATCAGGATTAAACGCACTAGTGGGTTGACAGTTGAATTGTACTATGGTTTCCATGGCTATCGTACTTGTTTGGCTATACTTGTTTGCATCGCCATATAGCCCACACAGCATTTAAAACGGAAATTTAACAAGAAATACACCAGGTGAAACAGTACAGGCTACACCACACCGGATTACAATCACAAATTCACACATTACAATCAATTCCAGGTAAACAAATTCACACCTCTCACACGCTCCTTTTGTGCACACTATTCAGGTTTGTTTCTGGTGAGAAATATTGCCTCAAGAATGTTCAAGTGTGTCGTGCTTCCTCTTGCCACAATCTTAAAATAGTTTGTGCGACTCCCACGCACAGCCAACAAACGCGACCGTGACGTCTTCAGGTGTCGAGTGATAGCCGTGCCGCTCTTTACACTTGTTGCGTTGTTGTCATGACCGAGTCGTCAACCCGAGTAGCCGGCACCACATCCGTTGCTTGCCCCTTACCCCAGCTCCTCAATGTTGACTTGCGATCTAAGGCTAGTCGGGTGTTAAATTTCCGGCTTAAATGCTGAGTTGTCTATAGATTACCCTCATTGTCCATGTATTGACTTGAAAAGGAATGGACCGAAAGATCTTGTCTTGCCGAATACTGGCTGCTATTGTTCGTGTGTTAATATAATATAATATAATATATACATATATATGTTGTTCTCTATAGCAGGCCAGTTCCCTATAGCGGTCCACGTCCCTATGACGGTCCACGATACCAAAAGAAGGATTTTGTAAACAATAACATGGCCATGTAGGTCGAAGTGCAGAGGTCAATAGTTCAATTCCACATGAACACAAAGTTGTATAGATCATTAGTGTACATCAAGTTCAGCATGGCCAAAAGTGAAAGGAAAAGAAAGCATAAAGTTAAAATGCAAAGAGATGAACTTAGGCATTCCGCTTAAAGCGCACGTAAGGGTGATTGGTTGCCTGTGCGGAGGTATTCCTTCTGCGATAAGGCCCAGAAACTGGTCCTCTTCTCCAGCACTTGGGCACTAGCTACTGATACCAGGGAATGCCCGTAACTTGATTTTGGACGGCCATCTCCTGCTCTTCTGGCGAGGCCACCTCCCTGTCCGACTCTTAGTCCTTTATGCAATATAGAGCTTCAATCAGTGCTTCAATGTGGACTTTACGTAGCATTAGGCATCCGCTATATATAAATCATATCGCCTGGAATGGCTCCATGCGCCCGCTACTTACTCGTGTGCGTGCGTGCGTGTGTGTGTGTGTGTGTGTGTGTGTGTGTGCGTGTGTGTGTATGTCCGTCACGGTGCAACCGTTACTAGCCATCGTGCACTTAATTGCGTCTTTTATTCCAGATCAAAATGTATGGCAGGAAGGTGTACATACTTCAACCGAGCCATGCAGCGCAGCTGCACCTGTTACCAAGGTCCATCTTTCTAAATATATCGCCAGAGAAAAACCATTCCGAAGCCGTGTGAAGAAAAGGGAACAGGAACAAATTCTAGATGTCAGCTGAGCCTCACAGTGGCCGACTCTGCCTGATTCATTGTGCAACGCCCTAGGCCCTGGTCAAGCTTGCTCCCTTGCCTAACCGGATAACCGGATACCGTAGCAAAATCAAAGTAAGCCTAACCTCTGCCCGGGCCGACTCTCCCCCAGTCGTTTGCCTATCGATTGGGGCGCTGAACTTTAGAAATTGCTCTTCTCTGATATCGATAGCGATAGGGAGTTCTGGGCCCACCGCCGAGTGGATTGCAGCTGTTGCCGTGAGTTCTGAACTTTTGACGGAAAGGGCCACATGACTCATGCAGTTGAATGCATGCAGGGGGATTTGGTTCCGCCAAACTGCAACATTTTCAGCATGCCGACACTGCGCTTAGTGCACGTAGGTTTGTTTTAGTCGCGTCTTCAAGATCTACCTGGTAGACTGCATGATGAGCATGAGCTCAAGGAACTCTGT
>JAOWAW010172842.1:2848-14373 GCA_028565695.1 Nicola tetela
ATTAATTTTGACTACCTAAAGCAAACTGTCTGTCCACAGCACTCATTCCATTCAAGGACCATGTATGCATCCCTTCAGTGGCCCTGCACAGCACTGAACGGTCACTAACCCCTTACTTCTTTCCTCTTCCTACTAATGATCATTAAGCCTAGAAGTCCATCATGCAGCCAACAAAGAAAGAAAAATTAATTGTTACCTCATGCCACCAGTAGGCTGGGATAAAAAGCAGGTCACCAGCTTCGAGGTCAACAAATACAGGCTTTAGGTTGACAGCTTCTGGAAACTTTTTCAGGTCTGGGTTAGAGAGATCCTCAATGCGGCTTGTGATGCTCGTGATTCTGAATGACCATTGAAAAGAAGAAAAGAGCACTAATTAGAGGTTTCTTGAAGCCTGAATCAGACATAGGAAATGTGTGTCAATTGAGAATGCAAAACTTGGGTATGAAAAGTTGAGAACAAGCACACATGCACACACAATTTGTCATTCAAGTCAGTGTAACTTGCACCATCTGCTTACAAGATTTATTTAGGGAGAAACAATACGTCCATCAGAAACTTGAGATGCTGCCATCAGATTTATAGATCAGTGGCACTAAAGCTATTATGATATTTCACATTTTTAAAGCTCTGCTTGACTCCATGATTCAACCTAGCTCAAACAAAGTTGACATTATTTAGGTATGGTGATATTTTCTTCTTCTTATTATTATTATTAAAATATTTGATGGATTCTCCAATAGGGAATGATACCCTAATTGAGGGGGTCTCCACAGTAAAGAAAATACATAAATTGTAGAGAGAGGAAGAGATTAGGAATGGTACCGTACAGAGAGATGTAAAGTTCTAATGTAATCTTATAAACTTGCGTTACTGGCTTCAGATTGTAATGAACCAGGTAGTGTTCCATAGGATGGGTGAGCGGTAGAGAAAGGAGTTAGTATAGCGGGTAGAGGTTGTTTGAGCTAGTAGCAGTCTGTAGGGCTTCCTGTTGCTGCAGGAAATTAGAGGACTTTGGTTTTCTGCATTTCTCACCTGTCATGTGTCTCTGGATACAGATAGTTCGTCATAGATGGCTCATAAAGGCGGAAACGTTTGCGTCCTGACACAACACACATGAAATTCTCGACATTGTCAAAATGAGCGGGCGTAATCTGAGGTCCAAGTCCCATCCACAGGTTTGCTCCGTCTTCAGTGAGATCCTGGCAGACAATAAGAACACATCAGCCTGAACCGAGGTGTGAGACAATCCTTACCTGCATGGATGTCTGCCTTCACTGAACGTACATAAGTAAATTACCTCAGGTTTCTCATGTACCCACAAGCAAAAAGACTATGATCCCTAGCCATGCTATCCTGCTAAAAGTGAATTAGAGGTGATTTTATTTGTCACAGTAGCATTGCTATAGAGCTAGACTTAGCATGGTTGAATCAGAATAAGCTCAAGCTGAATCAGACTCTTCAAAGCACAGGTTCAATTGCAAGAAATGAACGGCACACTTTCAACAGTTTTGATTGCTCCATAGTCTACTCTTTACCAAAGGCTGCAAATTCAGTGAAGAAAAGCAAAACAAAAAAAGCCATGACGCCAGCCCGGAGAATACTGCATAAAGCCTTGTTATTGAGAAAGCTATCTGGATACTACATGTACCGGTCAAGAAATATTGAGTGTTGATCCACCACTGTTGCAGGCATCTGACATTAGTTGATAACACGTTCGATAATTCAGTGACTAATGTGCCACATTGTCACACCATTTACAGCATGCACACATAACTTAGTATCCCATGTCGTCATTGTGCCATTGCTTCATTCTACAGGCTTGCCCTTGATGACCAAGTTATCTACACGGTCGGAAGGGTTGGAGAACCTAGCAGACTTGCAGTGATGACCAACGCTACGAGTACGCAAACTATACCGCCACTCAACCCGGACGCTAACGCGGCGTCATGGCGTCGCTGGAGAACGCTCTTCGAGGCGCATGCCGTGATCTCGAACCTTGCAGGCAAGGACGAAGATTTAGAGGAACGTACATAGTCAAAACCATTGGAATAGACGAGTTGACCGTGCTGTACCGCTCTCTAAACTACCGTTTGCAGACAAAGCAGAGAAAGCCAACGTCCGAAGACAATAGCATACCTGGAAGACCACTCCATTGCCGTAAAATATTGTCGTCGAGCTCTATTTGTTCTTCAGCTGGCAGCAAGGAGAAGATGAATCCTTCCAGCAGTTCCTTGCGAACGGCGGAGGCGCAACGTGACCTGGGCAACATCCCGCCAGATCAGGTGTGCTGCACGACAGAATATATTGCGCGGGCTGCGCAATGGAGCCCGGGACGACAAGCTATTCACGCAAACACCTGACGCTGGAGTAGTGCACTGAGGAAGCAAGCAGGAACTATCCGTAGCGAAGAAAAATAAAACTCTGAGAAACACTACACAGCTGCGTGAGAGGCACAACGAACTAACGAGCTGAGTGCAACATGCGCGATCGGCATGCGATTGCACGCATACGTACGGACGAGGCTCAGGATGGCGAGCTGAGCGAGTCACAGGGCGCCTAAAGCTAGGGCAGCACCACCAATGGGGCGGGGCCGGGGCGCTGTACAATGGTCCCGTTCGATAAAACGTGAACGTTGAATCATGTGAATCCGTTGAGTGTTCTGGAATCGATTCAACAAGCGCGAATCGATTCACCACAAGGGTGTTAGATTACGCTCATTGAATAGTTTCAGCAAATACAAATGCTCAGTTCACTGTGACGAATAGTAATTTCGATTACGAATACGGATATTCCGCCTGGATGTGTAACTACAGTAATACGCATTAATAATTTATTGGTTAAGGTGCTTCACGGTAACCATCATGCACGCAGTTTGCTGAAATGTACCAGAAACTTGATGTTGCCACTAAAAAGTATGCATGGGTGTGATGCATGCGTAAGAGACGGAGAGACTCTTAGATATTTCTGGTACGTATGGGAGATCCTGCATGATCCTTAAACTGGGGCAAATCTGGGTCAGAATTTGCTTAGCATCTAAGCATAGGCTTGCCTGCACGCGCATACATGCAGTCTATAGATCCAGCAAGAAGCCGCGCACATGCGCGTCACAAGCCACGGGCAGCCTACAATAACTGTACATGTGTGCGAACGCATTCTTCAATAATACCAAAACTATTTGCTTGAATACAAGTGGTATTTGCAAAGACGAATTATTCAGTAATACCAACCTATTCACTTGAAAACAAGTGGTATTTGCAAAGACAGATCATTTGGCCTATTCATATTACCCCTAGCAATGATGCGTATACTGCAATCGGTTCGCAATCATGATGTGCCAGAAGAAAGCAAACGTTCAATTCATTGACGATAGAAGCAAAACTTGCTGACAACATAGCATTGTAGTGATGACCAGTGTGGACGATGACTGCAACTCCCCTCAGGCCAGAGAATATCATTGAAAACAGCATAAACTGCAAAAACACAACCTTTCCAGAATCCAAACATCTTAATCTGCAGCACCGGAACACCAAACCTGTTTCCTTTCAAGTATACAGTAGTGCATTGTGCTATGTGATCCATGCAGGAGACTTAGCAAGGACATCCACTAGACAAGCCAAATGCTCCAGCTATAATTCAACACTCATCCCACGTGGAAATACCAATGTGAAAAATGGCACAAAATGCGAAGACAGAATGAAATGTGTTCTTTTTCCTTTCAAAGGGAAAATGCTCCAGGTGTCTGGCACTTGTTGATAACGTGTTCATGCACCTAACTAGTGTGCTCCCTTGTCCTCCATTCACAGCATGACAGCATATTATTCTCTGTCATCATGATGTCATTGCTTCATTCTAAATACACGCTTGCCCTCCACCACCCTATATCACCCATGTCCAATCTGTTAAACCATGAACCTATATATATATATATATATATATATATACATATATATTGAAAAGATGTTTTGAGAGGAAAAAAAAAAATATATATACAAGATGAAACAGGAGTAAAAATTTGGCATGAGATTGTTTGATACTTCTGTTTGTAAGGATTAAATTCTGATGCTGAAAAAAAATTTTCAGAAACCTACCAAGTTTTTGGCCCATGATGGCACTTCAAAATCGTGCAAAAGCGGTGACGTAATTGTGCCATCCTCAGTGAGCCCATGTGCTATGAGGTACATGTCAGCTCTACGACTGGGATCACGGTAAGTCTGAAAAAAACATGAGCATGCGTACACACTCAGACGAAGGCACAACTTTTCAGCTTTTTTGCTGAATCTGGAATGCAAGTATACAAATAGAGGCAAACATACACGCACTAAAAGTGCACATTGTCACACACACAAATCACATTGTACGCATAGTGGATAATTTGTATTCTGATTTTCAACATGTATTGTTCCATACCTGCAAAAACTGTGAAACTTTCATCTCCACTCGGCGCTTTCGTTTACTGTAGAAGTAGTATCGCTCGCTGTTTTCAGGTGCAAGAAGTACTTCAGTTGACTCGTCACCGATGATATTGTTTAAGTACGCATCAGTCCACTTGGCAATGGCTGGCCAATGACTAACACCACCCTGTGAGGAGAAAGATGCTATTTTGGTGTTGGAAGATCTCAAGAGAAGTGAAACGACTCTATCATCTCTTTCAAATTGATTATAGGGAAGAAGAAGACAAAGACTGTGAAAAAGAAGAGAAAGAGGAAAAGGAAGAATTAGGAGAAGGGAAAAAAAGAAGAAGAAGAAGGAAATAGAGGAGGAGGGGGAAACTGAACAAGAAAATGAAGAATTTCCTCAATGCTGTGGCAATGTAGGTCCTTGACCATGAACATTGTTTCAGTTGGTAATGAAAACAGTTTTGTCCAACTAATACCATACCTATCAAAACTGATCAGTTGCCCTCCAAAGGTATATTGTAGATATTATGATCTCACCTTCAGCTTGAATGGTCTTCCAGGCAAGAGGAAACTCTTGAAAAATAACTCCCAAGTGAAACTGCCATTAGTGGCTGTAATTTCAGGTACAGACGTAACTACAGTAGGAAGCAACAAAATCATTGAATGGAAGCAAAAGCTGTTAGCATGGCTACTCAAATGTTACCATATCAAGAAGTACTGGACTGGCTCGTGCATGCACACCCTTTGACCTTGCATGCCAGCACGTCTGTTGTTGCTTCAAGAGGCCTCATCGTAGTCTTAGCTATTGTCTTAAGGCTTTGTGCAACCGCAACATGAATTCTTCAAGTTGTGCACTATTGTAGGATATGTATCATACAACTATAAAGGCATCTGCGAGTATGCTAGTTCAAGTTTTTTTGGTATTGCGAGTGAAATGACTTCATAATGCTAGTTTCAATGCTAAATATGCGCTGTTATGCTCAGTCATCAAAGAGTAATGGCATAGAGATTACTGAGTTTAATAAGCATAACATAAAGGGAGTGCTGGCAGCAGTGACACATCTTCAATTTCTCTCTCCCGTTCAACCGTTAACATTAACTGACTTGGTGGTACATTCGACCGGCATACCAGTAGTAGTGCCATCTGCATGACCAATGGCATTATGCGTATGTGTTTCTGTTATAATTTGACCCTCCAACACCTTTATTAAATTGCTCTTGACACAACAATGCAATGCCATTCTCAGTGGTCTCTCTCCTAATCTCCTGCTCATTTTGGATCATAAGCAAAATGCTCTTCTTAGTCGCTCTAGTGCCAAAAGAGTGCTGCTGATGCTCATTTTAATGCCACTGCTAAAAGTGGGTTGTAATGTTAGTAATAATTCCCATGTTACCCGCTGATACCTAATGGGATAGTGTGGTTTAGTGGGCCACTTTAAGGAACAATGAAACAAAGGCGTGGACACCAAAGTGGTCCCATGGTATACTAACTTATTCATATGCATGCTTGCTCAGCTTGTTATCACAGTTTCTCAGTCGTATATAACCACTTGGACTGTTAAGTTAGCATTCAACAAGCTCCAGTGTCCAGCAGTGCACTGTGGAAGGAAAAGATGAAACAAATGCAAGTGAGTAATCGCAAACCCATCCTCTAAGTGACATCCTTGAAGTGACATGCCAAATCATCATGTATATGCTTTGTTACCCAGGTGTGCAGAAAATGCATGCTGCACTGGTACTTTAGCAATTATCCTACCAATATTTTAAAGTTCAACCACCATTCACACTTTTCTAGATGTTAATCTTACCTGGAGGTCGTGTTGGATAAATTGGCAGTGGGTTAAAGTCCAATTGATTGTTTCCTGCATGTGGTATACTGTGACTACTGCCTGCTTGGAATTCGCCATCATCTAGGCACACACAACTATGGTAATTAGGTTATTATATAGTGATTAGATTATTATAATGGTGATTAGATTATTATATGACAGTGCAGTCATGAGTGTCGATGGCAGGAACAAGTGCAGCAGCATATCAAACAGTGATCAATTGGGAAACTTTTTACCGTGTGTTACAGAGCAGACAGGTGAGTGTGGAACGAATCCATCTTCCACACAACAATACAATCTGAGAATAATAAAACCAAAGCTGTACATGGTGCAAACCATTTATTTTCATCAGTTGATGAAATGTATGCCACATGTTATACATGTAAGAATAACTATTCATGAACTATTGATCCCTGAGTGAGAATTTTTCTCCTGAGCAAAGCAAAGCCTCATAGCGATGATGGATATTTAGAAGACCACAAATGTGAACAATGATACTTATTGCCATCAACTGTCACGTAATTGCGCAAACCTTGAATAGCACTATTACACTCTAGGTTGCTGGCAGTTGTGGTTGTGAGTATAAAGTCCTTAATTTTATGGATGTGCACACTGTACACAGATGAACACTGCAATGATATTTAGACTTGGACTACTCACTCTCAGAGGAAGAAAACCACCTTGACCGACAAAACACTTCCTCAGCTTCAACCTTTTCTGCCCAAATCCATGTCGACTGACTGCTGATATCGAGGACTGAGCCCCATGGATCATCACCGTGGTTGCCAAGGACACGTGCAGGTGGCCATGTTTGGTCATGAATTTTAAGGCCAGCCCAGTGGTTGCTGGTCTCTTCCTCAGCCGAAAGGCTTGCTTTACATCGCCACTCACCGTTGCTATGACCACCATAAGGCAAAGCCATTCTTAAGGAGGCAATGATTGCACCTCTCCAGCTCTGATTTTCATGTCCAGAGTTGAGTTTGGCATGGACAGCTATAACATGACTGATGCCACCAGGAAGTCTAAAGTGAAGTGGTGGCTGCTTGAGACGTGTCTTACCATCTCCAAGATATCTTCCATCACCGAATATCCTCATGTAAGCAGCTGACGCAATTGTCAACATGTCTACAAAACAATTCAATCAAACCACAACTCGTTTTCAGACATTAAACATGTGAAATTTTAGATGCAACCTCTTGAACAATTCCTTTACTTACTCAATTTAACACAAGGTTTTCTTTTTCTATGATCAAGGAGCAATTCTGGTGAAAGAAACGTTGACCTATTAGTGGGTACATTGCCACGCTCCTGATGAGCTGGTTTTGAAGAAAAAAAACTCTGTGCCATTCATGTTTGTAAACAAATTAGGTTCTCTGTACATAAATAGAAAGTTCAAGCTGCTTAAGACTTGAAAATATCACCATTTTGCCCAAGACACCTTCATCCCGATATGTTCCGAACTATGTGAGTGTGTGCACTACCTGGAGTCTATACTTCTGCATACAGCATGGAGACCCTTCCCACTTCCCATTACCTGGCTTTGATGACAGGGTCCCTCTGCAGTAAACCATATCTCCCTTAGCATTATTGTTCACAGTTATCCAGCTGGCATGACCAGCAATGCCTTCAACAGCACCCCACGGCTGGTCTCCATTCTTTCCTAAAACGTCAGCAGCACTCCAGTCCTGATCACTGTATTCCCCATCAAACCATGGATGCAAATCACCTGCTGATTTGGGATAATTTTTCAGGTTTCTTGCACATTTCCAAGTGCCGTCTGTTGAGGAGTATTCCTGTGTGGCGATGTGCTGTGAGATGGACAGAATAAATCCGTGCGGTCGATCATGACTGCTCTGCCCATGGCTATGCTTAGGAGGGCTTAGCCGCACTGCTACCAGATGAGATGGTTTTTCAGTCAGAGTTAATGAGCACAATCCTTCTCGAAACCACCTGTCGGGTCTTGTCTTGACCCCATCAATGTAAATGGTTACCGAAGATGAGAAGCTGAAGAAGTGAACTTGATCTGTAAACAAACAAGTAAACAGATAAAACGGATGCTTTCATCTATCGTCACAGACCATCAGTTTGAGGTCATCATTTACCGTGACTACAGGACATTACGACACATTCTTAATGAGCCTCAGTCAGGTTCTAGAGCAGCAAAGTGAGTACCATTTTGAGATTCGTAGAAATTTGAGAGAAAATTGATGTGAACAGTCGAGTGTCTGTTCATACTCCCACAGCATGCATACAGAGATGGACTACACTGAGTGAGATCATCGGATCAGACAGCCTGATATAAATTGTGCAGAAAGACAAGTCCAGAAACCAGACACTTTAAGTAATCAGGGCAGACAGACTAGGCAGACAAGCAAACTGCCCAAGACACAGGCTGAGAGGTATAGACATGCAGGCAAGAAAACATGCAGACATTCTACTGAAAGACAGACGGATTGTAGGCAAAAAGACGGCCTACGTACGGACTGACTCAGTAGCGGAAGGCAGACTCACACTGAGACAGGGTCTAGCCCAAAGACTGCTAAGCATACAGTCAGCTAGGGTTTCGTGCCAGCAAAGCAGAGCAAATGGAGAATCGAGAGTCAGCCTGAGGAGAAGGCCAGACAATCTGCAAACCATGCTGGCGGAAAGGCTTCGAACAAGTCTTCTTCTGCCATAAATTTAAGTACAACGACCTATACTGTGTGACACGTGAAAAAACGCGGCTTAGTGGACTCTAAGGGTCTTATGTGTCTCTGTCAATCTCACCAGTTTGCAGGAAAGCAGGTGGTATTTGGAAGGAGAGTAGAACACCGCAGAAAAAGAGTATCTTCATGGCAGAGTTTGGCGCTGCAGTTGAGGTAACCTTGGGGTGCAATCACACTCTTTTAGTATATTTTGTACACGTGAATCATAGGCTAGTACTAAATCACGGCCAGTTGATGACCAGGTAAACGGTGAACTCAGGTAGCGAGCTGAAGAACACAAAAAGGACAAACGTCTACGCCGATCCATATATGGACAATCCTGTCCAAGCTCTCGTTTGGCTGTGCCATTCAGAACTCGAGGTGAGCTCGAGGAGGTGGCCGGCCACGACTGTCAGGACGTTGCTGACTTTGATAAAGCAAAGTCTTAGTCCACGAAGGGGGCTGTAGATCAGCCGGGAAAAGACGTCATGGTTGATACGATGGATTGTAAGCTTGCAGATCGCAGAGGGCATCGAGGCCCTACTTTGTAGCATGCAGCAAAGCAGGCGTCGGCTAGCGCGCTATCTAGCGGCGCCATGGCCCCTGGCGCTATGGAAACACCGTGCACCTGCAGGCCCTTGACGCTCTTGATCGGATATCCTTCCTACTATACGTCTTATTCAGCCGCTCAGCAAAGCCACGGTCGCGATAATTTGAGCAACAGGAATCCTTTTTTTTTGAGCAGAAAGAAATAATTATTGATGATAATCCTCTAGGTGTATCTACTCTCCTACTAGTGTAGTAGACCAGACAATCATATGCCTATCTGCTTGTATCTCACTAAAAGACTCCAACCTACGTATACGAGCAAAGTTCATGTGAACAGCATTTGTACAAAGGTGACCTCAACGACTGTGTCTCTAATGTTTCGCCTTCATGTTTGTTTCCGTTGAAATGATACAATTTCATCTTCAGGAGGTTATTAAGATAGGGTAAAAAATGAAATAGAAAACTGAAAATGCACAGCCATATTTCAACTCCTAGCCCCTCAGCCAAGATACCGTTACAACTCCCTGCTGCATGCACGTACATCTTAAGTATGGCAATGGGATGGTGTAGAAGGATTCACAATCGAGCATTGCATTCAAGCCACGTGGGACTACAATATAAACTCTCTCTAGCATTTGAATTCTTTCCAGGGCCGTGGTGAGATTACTGAACTGGGCCAATGGTCTAATACTAATCCAGAGGTGTTTATTCTTACGACATCAGCTCATTATAAGCCCTTCAACCAAGGTAAGAGTCAGAATTCAAATATTTTTGCATCATGTAGTCAATAGGCAAAATCACTTGATCATCCATATGAGTGAGTGACTTGACACTGATGGCGGATTGCAAGCTTATAAAACTATGTCTGTGGTGGTAGCTACCATGCATTATATTCAGATCCAGCTGCACAGAACGAGAAGTAAACACTGCAAGATTGCGTTGTTGTTTTATTTTTTATTCTATGCATCTACCCATGTACAACAGTAAATTAAAGAGTGCTGACAAGGGCAACTGACAAGTTCAAAAGAACAACAGCTACTTTCTTATTGCCAAGTCAGCCCACAAGCGACACAAAGAATTCTTGTACCATGCAATATTCAGCTAGTGTTGTTAGAGCATTTTGGAGATGATAATATTATTTTCATATCGATCTCATACATAAGGTCTATTTGTCTTGTTCGTATATGTAAAAAAAATACTACATGTAGTACTCAAGTCACAAGAAACTTTGAATACATAGAACCTACTGTTAACTGATTCTGATAACGCCTGGAATCGGAATGTTCAAGTATATGGTAAATTGGATGAACTGTATCGGTGCAGCATATTATGCTTATCAGAAACAAAATTTGTGAAAAAATTCGGTTAACAATATAATTAACTTGAATTTTTTTGCAAAAACCCTTGAATTCGCAGCAATTGAAATACTTGGTATTGAATGGAAATAAAGAACAAACATTATAAAAAATTTAGAGCTCATTGTGTTGGTGCCATTGTTGATGTTCTTTGGAATCAAGCAAGTCCCCCTCATCTTCCTCTTCCCCCTTGTCTTCATCTTCATCACCAAGACGCGAGAGACCCTCCAACTCCATCTTCTTCCCCCACACAGTCTGAGGAAGTCGACTGTACCATGCAAGGTAGATGCTGTCTAGAAGAGAGCTGTGGCTGTTGAACCACATGTTAACAGCAACATTACGCCCTTCTGATACCACCTGAAACCCACACCAGTAGATATGCACTTCATCAGAGCCCACACAGATATTCATTCACACACATTCACACAATATTTTGCATGTCTGTCAATTAACAGATAAGTGCTTGCCAGTGTGAATGTATGGTTTTGGTCACTGTATGGTATAGTCTCTCCTGGTTGATGAACAATGCTCTCCTGGTTGTTGGACAATATTTTGTCTGTTCTTGTCCTAGTTGTTGTACACTGTTCATCTGCCCTTGGTAAATCATTTCCAACATGTGTTCATGATTAAACCATCTCTCAGCCAGGATAGATCTACCACACTCACATCTACTATTTGTTGAAACTCTGGTCAAAATCTACTTCACAAATT
>JAOWAW010173064.1:0-15661 GCA_028565695.1 Nicola tetela
CTCTCTCTCTCTCTCTCTCTCTCTCTCTCTCTCTCTCTCTCTCTCTCTCTCTCTCTCTCTCTCTCTCTCTCTTAACTCTTTCACTCTTTCTCTCCCCCATCTCTCTCCTGTGGGCTGCCACACACAAGCACACAATCACAGTGCTCATCCCTTTTGAAAATATTTCAAACCATCTCATGCTCCCCCACCTGACTTTTCACTGTGGGTTGGATTGCAAAAGCAGAGGGGGTGATAGGAGTGTAGTCAGTGCTTATGGCGACGCAATGTGAACACTAGAAATAACACCAGTAACGCAACATGTGCATGACAGTCCCTGGGGCACCTATAATAGTATTGGACACATGCTGCTCGTGTGACCTCACCCCCAGACACTAAATCACACAAAGCACCTCACCTTTCTTGGCCACAATCACAACCAGTTCAAATCTCTCGTCATCCCAACCTGCAGCATTCTTTGCCACCACTGTGTAGTTGCCAGAGTCCTCGACTTTGACATTGGGAATGCTGATGCTTTGGTTGTCGCTTGAGAGTTTAAATCGTGAATTGCCTTCTGCTTTGCTTGCTTGCCATGTCAATGTTGGTAGAGGAAACACATCAGAGTCATATTGAACGGAAAACAATGCTGTCTCGCCCACTGTGTGGGTGAAATGTGTTCCTGAGACTGGGTGAAGGACTGGCCGAACTGTCAACAGAGGGTGGGAAGGGATTACCAAAACAGCCTTCACTGGTGATTTAGCATGTCCATTCACACACATGCATGCACCCCCCCCCCCACACACACACCACACATGTTCAAATCTTACCCTGAACAATTAATTGCACTCGATCACGTGCTTTATATGGTGTCGTGTCATTCAGCTTATCAATGACCTGACTTGCGATGCAAGTGAAATTTTTGGACTTGCTCACATTCATTCGACGAATGGAGAAGACTTCCTCAAACAATCCTGGAGTACTCCACTGACCTACACAAGAAGACAATGATCATCCTAAAGTTACAGAATACTTAAATTATCAACTGCACTTGATTTTAGATAACCATTACTATGAGCTAATCATATACAAAAGGTCCTAACTTACGTGTTCGATTCACTGCGCTGTCATCAGTCGGTAGCCATGACAGAACAGCGTCAGGATAGAATGTGACTCGACAGAACAGATCTACATTGTTACTTCTGTTCACAGCCACTTCACTTTGCAAAGCAGTGACATTTGCTGCAGTGGAAGAAAGAAGTATGTCATTGGAATGTTAGGGTTTCTTCCTGGCAGATCACCAATAGTGATGCCACAACTAGCATTCATGGGAGAAACTCTTCAACAGATGCCTGGCATTGTCTACTGCTTCTTCTCTTTCCCTCCTTCTCTCTCTCCTTCTCTCTCTCTCTCTCTCTCTCCCTCTCTCTCTCTCTCTCTCTCTCTCTCTCTCTCTCTCTCTCTCTCTTTCCCTCTCTTTCTCTTTCCCTCTCTTTCTCTTCCTCAGTATCAATTACTTCAGCTTTTGCCCTACCATTAAGCAAAGCCACCAAAATCTGACTCAGCAGAAACATAAAACCAAAGTGAAAGAACTTTACTGTGCTGCACAGCTATATGAAATCTCAAAAGCATAAAAGTCAACAAAACCGCATGGGGTCACTCCAACCGTGCAAAATTTCACTCACGCCTTGTAACAACTGTCAAATTGAACATCAAACGGTTTGAATCACCATTGCCAATGGAAACCGTATACAGGCCTGTATCTGATGGCAACAGACTGTTGATGTGCAGTGAAAGATTCCTGTTGGAAAACCTGAACCTGCTCCCTGATGGGACAGACCCATTACGTGGACCAGACCACTGGTAAATAGGTTGAGTGATTTCTGGAAAGCCATCAGCCTGCTGCACTTTGAAGGTTGCATTTCCTCCTGCAAGCTTGAACACTGCTTCTTGATCAGTGGACAAAACAGCCGGACCTGTCAACAAACCCAACAAAATGGACTTCATGCTAGTCATAACTTCTAATATGGCGACATGATTATCATGTGCATGGAGTGCTTACGCAATAAACAGACGATATTCGAAGATCAAGCCATCTTGAGAGGTGAATGCTCAATCTCACAGTAGTGCTGAATAGCATGGCCAATAAGAATATTCTCTTTAAGGAGGCTTACTTTTCTCTTTCACTACCACGACAAAGTTCAGTGTTTCGCTTCCTGCAGCATTACCCACGGTTACACTGTAATTGCCAGAATCACCAACAACAGAAGACACTATTGTTAAGTTCACTCCATCACCAGAGAGATGAATGCGCTCGTCATCATTGGGAATAGTGCCATTTGGGCCATGCCATGTCACGTTTGGTGGTATTAACAGGTTATAGCGAACAGGCAAAGTGAAGCTCTCGCCGGCCACAAGGGTCAAGGGGGTTGAGAGTAGTGTGCTGGTGATGTCTGGCTTTTCTGTAACACAGAATTGAATGCAAAGGGAAACATGAGAGAAAGAAAGGAGAGCTGGAGAAAGACACACAGAAAAGATACACCGAGGCAGACAGAATAGAGGGAGATGTACATAAGAAATGAGATAAACCAAAAGAAAACCAAACATGATGGACAATGGTACTCAGTACATCAACTTAAGCTTGCAATACATAAACTCAAGTCTCCTTAAAAGAGCAGAAGGACTTCAACCATAGGGTTGCTTTGTCCATTCTGCTGGCAGCAGACAATAAAGACAGCAAGAGCATTCTGCGTAAACACTTGCTCACTATCCTACTGCTACCTTTCTTTGGAAACAGATTTTTTGAACTCCCATCTGTTTTTCAAAGCTCTGTGCTTTTCAGAAGTTTCAATTTTCAAGTTAAGCCTGATGGGTTTTTTTCTACAAATTGCTTTAAACTGGTGATAGTCAGCCAACCAACAGAGGCAGCCATAACTAGTGGTAAAGCAAGTAAGGGCATCACGTCTCCTCTTTGATGAAAAAAAAAACTAGAACTGGTGTTTGTTCTTTTGTTTGTTGTCCCTTTTTCAGCTCCATGCAACATTGTCCTTTGTAAGGAAAGCCAAGAGAAACATGGATGCACCAGAAATCCAATGAAATTGTGCCAGCATACCACACACTGTACCAGTATACACACTGTACCAGCATACTGCAATTTCTTTATCTGACACGGTTAGGATGCCGTTCTTCATCATGACAACATAGTACAGCTAGTGTTCAAAAGAATGTTTGAAAGGGATTCAAACAGAACGCTTTGCAAATGAACGAATGAACATTCTATAAGCACAGTGACTTTGTCGAAATTGATTCAAAAGTCAACCTGCCAGATATCCAAAGTTATTGTATTGATCCAGTATAATGAACAGATAAAAAGAATGACCAACCCCACAGCCTACTGGCCCTGTCTTCAGGATACCTTACTTCAGACAAAATCACTGAACTGGTGTAAACAAAAAGAAAGTATGACTTGAACTGCACAGACATGACAAACTCACAAACAAGAGGGCAAGAACTAGAAGACAAGGCCCTTGATTTTCTGCCATTTCCAACCCCATGACCTGTGTATGGTGTTAGTGGACAGCATACTACTCTGTCAATCTGCTGGTCGTTGTTATGTTTTCGTCCGACCCCAAGACACAACTTCAGACTGTCACGCAAAGGCATCTTTACAGCATGGTATCTGTAACTGGCTGACAAAGAGGAACCCAGAACAAGAGAAAAGAAGTGTGATACAAAGAACTTATGGCCCGCATGAGCAGCCACCATGGTTGCTATAGTAATGCATTAAGGTAGTTCAGTACTCAAACTACTGCATACACCACATCTCCTCCCCCTATTTAACAAGTCAGATCTGCTTGATCAGTCTCTCCCTGGTCTCTTAGATGGGCATGTTGATCGCCACTAAACCAGTTCAATGTCCACAGACGATTTAGTGCTCCTTGTGTCTGCTTTGGTCTCGAGTAAAACTACTACATCAACCTCCTCCAGTGTCACAAATGTCATACTCTCCTGAGGGGTTTCCTGCATTTCTGGTGCAACACTCCCAGGCTTCCTTCCATCCAGAGTTTCCGGCATTACTTTCCCAGGCTTCCCTCGGTGGGTCTCTGACTGAAACTTCGCAGGCTCCAAGCTAGATGTCTCTGGCGGCGTGACTTCAGGTACCACCGGTTGATTGCCAGCGCATAGCAGATGGTCAAGATGTCTTTGCCACACACGTCCATCATCCAGGATGACAAGATACAATTTTGGACATCAGCATTCTACCACGGTACTGGGCAACCACGTCCTTCCATGCACACACGGGCCACTACCCACTTACCAACATAAAACTCACCATAGTGGCCGCCTTTTCCCACCTGTGCTGCTTGTTTGTTTGTCCCAGTCACCCCAATATCTAGGCAAACCAGAGATAGGTGGGTATGGCACTCCCTGCCTTAGAACAGACTCACAGGCGTCTGGCCTGTTACTGCGTGGGGCATCGTTTGATAACGCAGCAAGAAATCCGCCAAACGTTTCAACAGCGTGTACACCCCAGCTGCTGAAACACAGCGCTTGAAAGACTGCACAAGCCTCTCTGTGGCACCATCACTTGCCGGATGGTATGGCGCAACCTTGATATGCTTCACACCATTACGCTACAAAAAAATCAGAAAATTCGGCGCTGACAAATTGTGGTCCGTTATCAGTCACGACCTGACAAGGCAAACCAAATCGAGTAAACATGTCATGCAACACATTCATCATTGCACCTGCTGTTGTTGAATTCATTGGAATGATTTCCAGCCACTTCGAGTGAACATCCGTTGCTAGGAGGAAATTCTGCCCCTCCTTTTTAGCAAAGTCTAAATGGACTCGCTGCCACGGCGTATCTGGGCACATCCATGGCATCAACGGCACTACCAATGGTAGCGATCGTGCTTGCTGACAACCCACGCAGCTCCAAATGCATGCTTCTAGTGTTGAAACGAATGTACCTTTAACTAACGAGCAAGCATTTTTCTTAACAAACGAACAAAAGAGTACTCTTTAAGGCAGATCCGGGAGATTCCCTTCAAGTGAGCAGGCAACAGATTTCCACACATCACTATATAACTTCTAAGTAAAGAAAGATCGACTTGAACTTCTAACACACCCCTCAAACTGTGTGTGTCCAAGTTCAGTCTCTCTCAATGGTCACATAATGTAAGTCACAACCAATCAATCACACAGAGGCTGAAAGTTACACTGTCATCATGTAGGGACTGAAGTTGACAAATTGGGCAGTGCTGGGTCATCTGCAGCTTCAGGCTCAGAAGTGAAGAGGAGCTGCGGGACAGGTCGTGCTACTTGCTTGCCAGATAACCCAAAGCTGTGGGCATTCTAGTGGAGGAAGATCAGGGCATCGATCATCTCATTGCTTAGCTTGCACCTTTTCGTATCCACTAGAATGCCTGCATAGCTTAAAACATGCTGCGCTGGCAAAGAAGTAGCAGGGATGCATAAGATCTTCCTTGCTAAACTTGCCACTCTAGGAAAGCAATCAGTGTTGACTTTCCACTATGTCAGCAAATCAATTGAGCGCTTGACAACTTTTGTTGGAGAGGCATGACTGAACTTCTGGCAGAACAGTCAGGTTCACCATCCTGTTCTTCCGGCCTGAGGAGTTCCTCCAGCAACAACAGCAGCTTCCACTTTGGTTCTGGTTCTGAGCAATGGTGCATCTCCAGCACGCATGAACGAAGAGACTGGTACCATTCGCAATCAACAAAATGGGCAGTTGTTGTGGCATACGAATGGGTGGCCTTCAATGTCCAGCTGTTGGTAGTAACTGCCACATAGTCCGTGTCCGCAAGCCATTTCTTCAGCGAGTCCAGAGCATCCATGTATTCTTTTCTTGTCAGCGATGTGATGCGTGTTGTAGAGGGGGGCTTTAGCTGTGTAACCCGGTTCAAGAAGGGCAAGGAGTTCCTTCAGGCCTTCATCTTGAACAACTGAAATGGGCCTGGCGTCTAGCCATGGCCACCTGGCTAAGGTCTTCATTATCTCCCACCCCCAGTACACTGACACTGGCTGTACACTTGAGTTTGTTTGCACAAAATGACATGAGTGATGACTGCACTGCCACAAGGTCTCTTGAAAAATAATGCCACACATCAGAACGAGACTGTCTTTGGATGGGAGAGTCGCCAGTACCTTTGGGCTGCAGCAGCCCAGCCATTTCAAACGGAGGAGACTGCTGAAATGAAATATGAACTTGCGCCGTTGCCGTCTCTTAAAAGCTTGGTGAAACTAGTGCCTACTTTGGCCAACGAACGAAACAGAAGCTATCGATACCCACAGTCTGGACTTGATCGACTGCCCTGGCGTGTGCCACTCAGCCCAGCCTCGCATGCATCCCTGCATCCGCCACGCGCCAGCCGTCGCATTGCACGCCCTGCAGTTGTACTCGTACGTGTGATACACATACATGATGCTGTAGCTCTACTGGTTTTTTTCACACGTGCATGCACTGTTGTGTGTGAGCGACATGTACAGGCCTCTGAACGATTGCGATCGATCACCATGATGTACGGCGAGTCAGTGATCCCACAGGCGCTGGGCATGCAGCCTAAACAAACGTATCCTTAGTATTGTTAGCAAACGATTCTTTCACGTAACGAACGATCAAACAAGTACCCAACACGTTTGTTTCAACACTACATGCTTCTATTTCGCTGTCGATGCCAGGCCACCACACATAGCTCCTTGCCACTTCTTTCATCCTTACAATGCTGGGATGAGCTGTGTGTAGCTCCTATCATGCTCTGGTGTGATTCAGGAATGATGACTCGTAAACGCCACGGCACACAATAGTCCTCCACCATCAACTCGAAACGTCTTGTTAGATAAGGCTGCACTCGTTGATCCTCCAAGTCTTCTGGCCAACCTGTCTTGACAAAGGTGAGTAGTCGTGACAACACTGCGTCCGATCACACAGCACTCCAGATGTCCTTTGCCATCATGGGCATGCTGCCTAACTTCAGTGAGTTGATGTTGTACCTCGCATCTCCATCTCGGCTGTCAGTCGTTGGCAACGGAAGGCACGACGGTGCGTCTGCAATAGAATCTTCTGAGCCCGGAATGTACTTCAGATCATAGTCAAAAGCAAACAAAATGACTGCCCATCGCTGCAAACACTGGGCTGCCAGTGTTGGGATCACCATCTTCAGTCCCAGGCTGTGTTGCAACAACTTGTGATCAGTCAAGATTGTAAACTTGCGGCCGTACACATACAAGCGGAAACGCTCAAGTGCAAAGATGATAGCAAATGCCTCCTTGTCTAGCTGGGAATAATTCTTCTGAGCCTGACAGAGTGTTCTCGAGGCAAAAGCAATTGGGCGATGTGAACCATCTGCATACACGTGCATCATCACTGCACCCACACCGTACGGTGACACACCTGCTGCCACCACCAAGGGTAAGCTGGGATCGAAGTGTACCAGCTGGGTTGCCTCCACTACTGCCTTCTTGACCCTATCGAATGAAGCTTCACGTGCCTTGGACCAGATGTACTTCGCCTTGGTTGACAGCAGCTCATACATCGGATGTGCTAGCGTGGACAGATAAGGGATGAATTGCACCTGAAAATTCACCATACTTAGCCATGAGCAGAGTTCATTCACATTCTTGGGTGCTGGCGCTTGCACAATTGCAGCGACATGCTCGTCCGTTGGCTCCATTCCTTTGCTGGACAATTGTCATCACATGTGAACCCCCGACTCCACGTAGAAGAAACACTTGACTGGCTTGACTTGGAGACTGTACTTCACGAATCACTTCAACAAGGCATCAACATTATGGTAATGCTCTTCACCATCTCTCCCTGTCACCAATACATCATCCATAATGCCACAAACCATCTCCAAGCCTGCCATTACTTGATTGATAAATTGTTGCCAAATTGCTGGACTTGATGTGACGCCGAACAGCAAACGTGTGCACCAATAGAGACCTCTTGGGGTGTTGATGGTAGCGAGCTCACAAGCTTGTCTAACAACAGCTGCTGGTACGCACTCTTCAGATCTATCTTGGTAAAACGCTGACCATTGGCTAGTCGTCCAAAGGCCTCTTCCACAGTAGGAATCGGATACTTTTCCACGTTCAAGGCATAGCTCACTGTGACCTTATAGTTGCCACACAGCCATACTGTGCCATCAGCCTTGAGCATGCATACCAGTGGCGTCACCCACTCCGAAAATTCTACTGGCTCAATGATCCCTTCATCTTGCATTCATTGGAGCTCATGATCCACTGCTGGTTTCAGGGCAAAAGGCACTGGTCAGGGTTTGCAGAACTTCGGCACCACTCCGTCCTTCAGATGTAGCTTGATTTCAACACCTCTGACCATACCCAGCCCGTCGGTGAAGACCTCAGGATACTTCTTGCACCAGTGGTCAGGATCTGCCACCTTCGATACGTCAGCTACCTGTCACACAGCCGCTTTGGCCAATCAAGATGCAGAGAGGCCAGCCAGTTACGGCCCAACAATGGCACAGCATCTCCATCTATGGCCACAACGACTAGCAGTAGTGTTGCTTCTTGCTCCTCCAATTTGATTGGTACGGTAATTTGGCTGACGACTTCTAACTGGCTTCCATTGTAGCAGCGCAACCGGTGTGTCAAGTTCTCCAGGGCAAAACTTGAAAACTTCTGATGGCAAAATTCTTGTGATACCAAGAACAAAGTGGCTCCACTGTCAAGCTCCATAGGTATGGAAGTTCCTGCAATCTGAACTTCAACTATGATCGTGACTGGAGAATCATGTACCCTTCTTATGCAGGCAATTGATGCTTCCATGTCATCCACTTCGTTGGTGATGTCTCCGGTATCCATGACACAAAAAGTTGACTTTGTTGGCTTTGTCCCTTGCTGCTGAGTCTTCCGTTTACTCTGAGTTCCAGTGTCGCCTTTCTTCGTGCCTGCACTTTGGCATTTGTGCTGATAGTGGCCTTCCTTACCACACTTGTGACACGTCGCTCCCCGCACCGGACAGTCTGATGCTTCCATCGAATGCCTCCAGCTTCCGCAGTTCTGACATTCTGCTCGGGGCGTACTCGCAGTGCTGTGATTCTTCTTGCTTGACGAATGCTGAAAACCTTCTCCATGCTCGCACACATTCCCTTTGCACTGGCTTCCGTGGTCTCATACTGATGAGCCATTTCGAGCAACATCGTCAATGATACTTGCCCTTTCTCCAAAAATTTCTTCTGCAGCTTCTTGTCTCGCACGCTCTCGGTCAACTGATCCTGTATGTTCTCTGCTGCATCTCCAAAACTGCACAGCTTGGCCTGCTGCTGCAAACGTGTCTCATACTGCCCCACTGTCTCATTCTCCCCCCGCACCATCTGCTGAAAGATGTGTCTTTCGAATACTGTGTTTGGCACGAACTTGAAGTGTTTGTCCAGCATCTTCATCGCCCTTTCATTCAAGAGAAGTGCATTGCTTCCACCTGGTACGCCTGGCTCTGACAATGTCTCAAAAATATCTTGTACGTCTGGGCCAGCTAAGTGCAACATCTTGCTGCGAATCTTCTTCGGCTCCGTCAACCCTTCACCTTTGACAAAGTATTGGAAACTTCTTTTTCACCTTGACCATTGCAGCGAAACTTCATGGGCTGAGCCCCTTGTGTCAAAGACTAGCAAAGGTCGTTCTGTCATCCTCGTCACCAATTGTTACGTTTTTGTCCGACCCCAAGACACAACTTCAAACTGTCAGGCCAAGCCATCTTTGCAGCATGGTATCTGTAATCCCGATGAACAAGAGGAACCCAGAACAAGAGAAAAGAAGCATGATACAAAGAACTTATGGCCTGCATGCGCAGCTGCCATGGTTGCTGTAGTAACACACTAAGGTAGCTCAGTACTCAAACTACTGCATACACCACAGTCGTCTGCAAATAAATCGGAACAGAGCCTGCACAACCGATCAATATTAAGTTGAGCAGTGCCTGTGGTGACTGCTGAGCGATAAACAACAAGCAAGCTGACATTGCTTTTTTTAACATCCTCATTGCTATTTTTTCGCTATTGAATATTCTGTGGGCGAATGAGCCGCATGAAAACAATCCAACCAAATATTTGATGTACTCACTTGAACACTATATATAACATTCATTTCAGAAGTGATGGGATACAGAGGTTACACCAAAATGTGGTCAACATGGCAAAATTGCAGTCTACCAAGATCTGTGTCAACCCGAGAAAGTTCTGAAAATGAATGGAAATGCTCTTCACCAAAGAAAAGGAAGCCATCACAGACTTTTTTGTTGAGTTATTTCCAAGGGCAGAGTGGAAAGTGATTTGGTTAAGAACAACTTTTAAGTGGTACAAAAAATAGCACTGGAGACAAATTTGCAGTTGTACAGCTGCTTTGACTTAGAAGTTAAAACTGGCTTCTGCTGGAGGTAGCTTGCAACAACAACAGTCTCTTGTGAAATATATACTAGCAAAGGCACGAACAAAAGTCTCCCTCGTTTCTAACGGAGTCTTTTCACTCAGCCATGACTTGGATAGGCCAAACGAAATTTATTGTCATAACCATCTTTTTTGGAAAACACCATAAAAGGTTATTTCAGCAGCCAGGAACAAGAACACCACGTGATAATGTCAGAGTCCATACACTAACCCTCTTCTATGCTCATTGCATGTCTTACCTTCGCAGCCGAATTCGAAGAGCTGCCCGAGAGGGATTCGTACCGACGTGTTCAATGCACATTCTGTGCACTGTGCGTTCGTTGTCTGGTGCTGGCACATACATTGGTAACGCCCTAATGGGCTTCTGCTGCAGTTGTCAGCATGCCCAGAGCAGTAACACGCACCCAGCACCGAAATGCTATCGATTTCAACACTGGTGCTCTGTGTAATGAAGAGAAAAAAAAACAGACAAGGCCATATGGCCGAACGGGCTGAGTGAAGTGACAAGTACTCTGACAAAACAACACTCAGAAATTTCATAATGTCTTCTTATTAAGTCTTCTTTTTTCTCTACACCATTGCATTGCTTGCTTGCAACTCAATAAACTAAACTAAACTCATACAAGTTGACTTTGCCTCCATTTTCACACAGGCACCACACAAAGATAGTCCATGCAAAGCTCAACTAACAATTAACCCCATTTATGGCAAAGACAGGGTTTGCATTGTGCTATTCTTGGTCTTTCATCCCATAACCTTCTTCAAGTTGTTACAGAAAAAAATGTAGAAAACAAAGAGAAAACACAAACCACAAAGAAAAAATAATTAACTTCCATGCAGACAAAGCAATTTGGGATTTTTCGTTTCATTTTGTTTCCTGCCTTAACATTTTTTGTATGGATTTTATTAACCTAATGCCAAAAGTTGGACCAATTAGCTAATTTGTTGTTTTCTTGTTTCCCTCTTTAGCACACATTAAGTTTTTCCCTTGCTTTGGCTTTGGCCTCCATATTTCAATAATTTTTGATAGAAGAAGAAGAAGAAGAAGAGAAAGAAAAAAGAACTCAGTAACTACAGGGCTTTCTAACTTACATTGTCTGTAATAAATTGCAGCTGGAGACGACTTGTGAGCAGAGAGTTCTAACACAAGAAACAAGACAGGCCCTCAGTGATAACAGAAACATCACTCCTGGTAAAAAAAAAACTAATGTGACTGAAAGCTTGCAATGTAAGTATCAAACCTAATTAATGGATACATCTAGAAGTAAATGTTAAGCTGGAAGCAAGTATGGTGAGCTCATTTTTTTTCTTCTCCTTCCTCTGCCTTTCCTTGTCTAACTTCCCATTGTTTCTCTGCAACTTCTTTAAGTCAACTGTTACACAGCGCAAAGTTTAGGAGAAATTCAGAGAATTTAATAAAAAAAACCACGGGAGAGTGTAACTCACAGCGAGAGTGAGATTGCTCAAAGTACTACTAGTGATGATCAGTTGTTGCTCCTATAAGAAGAAAAACAAACACCAGCATTCCAAAAAAAACCCATGTACTGAGACTATCCTGCCTACACTGCTGTAGCAGCCAACCATTCCACACACTCAAGTCTCAGGGTTCCACAATTAGCTAACGCACAAATCAGCGCAATCAAAGCACCAGTTACTGGCAGTACTCAGCGACGTGAAGGTTTGAATGTGCCTCTGGTATCACTCTAGCTCATGGGTCACACAACTACAAGCAGGTTTTGAAGCTTCCAGCAGAAATTTACACCACAAAAATGCCTGCTCTGGCTGGAAATGCACCACTGATAGTGGCAAAATATCTGCTCAGCTTAGGCAGTGAAATTCTGACAAACACACAAGCAACCTCTTGAGCCCAATGGCCTCCATGAAGTGTACTACATGGAGGCCATTGGGGCCAACAGGTGCTACTGAGATCTTCGTTTTATAGGCCAGGCACTTCGCTAGTGTGCACTAATTAGCCTGCTGTAGGTGGGCAGATCAGAGAGTTTACGTTGTAATGAGGGATGGCGACTGCGTGGAAGCGAGATTTGTTACATTCTTATGAAAATTGCGTTGTAACAAATTAGGTATTAACGAGTTGGCCATGCATACATTTTAAATTGACCCCAATTGGGAAAAGATCAAAGTTACGGACTAACGAGGTTTACATACTAACAAGGGTAATTATAATGAGGGTTGACCTGTATTGCTTAATGCCAAAGAGAGATTTTTTGATAGAAACAGCAGAGCAACAAATTAAGTTTTTAACAACCAATCCTGAAACAACTTTCCCACCTGTTCAATTCAAGCAGCATTTTACAATCAAACCAATCTTACAAAAAAAAAATTAAAAACATCTCTTTCATGCAATTCTGAATTTTGATGTCATGACATACTTTGTCACAGTAGTGCAGCCTTCACCAGCATCACAAATACAAGATGATGAAAGAAGGAAGAACCTCAACGGATGTAAAATAACTGAACACTTCTCTCTTCGTAATCGCCAACAAGTCCATCACTAACCTTCCCATGGCTGTACTCCCTGCAGCTTTGCAGCTGAGAGCAGCTGTCCAGCATACTGCAGTCATCAGTGTTGTTAGTGAGACATGCAAGAGGGACAGCAACAGCATCCGCATAGTCGCTTTCCAGCTTCTTCAGAATAGCAGGCACGGTAACATTATTGAGGATGCGAAACTTCACTTCAGTCACGACATACTCCTACAAAGAAGAAAACAAAATAAGATGAGAGAACACCAAACATTTCTTACTCTGCCGTTTGTTTGCCAAATCGGACTGAAGTTGCTAAGAACCTTTCTTCAATTGAAAGAAAATTAGAAGTATTGGAATTTATTAAATCATGCACATCCTATCTTCATAGACAGTTGATGAATAGCGGAGTGCTTCGCTTAAAATATATATCAATATATTTCTTTTCGTGTATTTCATTTCCCGAAAGTCTGCTTCCTTTGTAAACTGCGTCTGAGTTGCTCCAGTAGGTCAGCTTTGTTGCACTTGGCTTTACAGTCAGGGTATTTGACTCAATGGGGGGTTTTCACGTACTGCACAGGTGGAGAGATCACGCATACATCAGTTTGTGCAGCTGTGAATGGTTGGCTCATTGACATGATCCCGTCACTGCATTTACTAGTACATGAAAGCCTGTCATACATGCAAATTTCATGTGCCCAAATTCCAGTGTGAATCAGGAATGTTGGAAAATTCAGGTAACCTGACCTCCAACACACTGGCACATCTGAGCATCTTGTACAAATGCCCAATCTAGCTGCCTAGATGCTGTGCCCATCATAATGGAGAGAAAAAAATCAGCTCACATTTTTCTTATCAACCAAATTAAAACAGGTCAAATTCCCTATGCCAGCATTTTGCTAGTGTCATGAAGCTAGTACACAAAGGGTTTCAGGTCTCTGTAGTTGTATACTATGCAGTCACAAACACAGTAGTGACTGAGAGAATAATAAAGGCATGAAATTCAAAGTGATGATTCTCGCAAAGGGATATCGCCTAACCTAAAACTACTACTCAGTATCAACAGTCAAACGGTACCTCAATCATAAAAATGAAAACACTATGATCCCAGTGAAAGCAATTGATTACTACCACTCTCAAATGCACAAATTGCAGCGGAAATCAAACAAGTAACAGTTATAAATAGTGTGGCTGTGATAGCAGAAGTCACACAAGTAACAGTTATAAATACTGTGGCTATGATAGTGACTGCTTGGACAGCCAGGCTCAACCCAGTTTTTGTCCAGGTGGTGGTGAAAGCCACAAACACCGTAGTCTGCACCTCCTAAAACTCCCTAACTTTTCCTGAGGAGATTGCCTCATATTCCTTTTGCCCACCCAATTATTCCACAATCCACATAGAAAATTTCTGGGTCTGGGTTTTGCTGCACCTCCTAAAACTCCCCAACTTTTCCTGAGGAGATTGCTTCATATTCCTTTTGCCCACCCAATTATTCCACAATCCACATTGAAAATTTCTGTTTCTGGGTTTTCCACTTCACCTGCTGAGTGTACACACTACACACAGATTAGATGCCGAGGTAGAGGTTCTACTGAGCAATAGAAACCCAACCACTGTCGAGAGCGTTATGCGAGGGTTTCTTTGTGAGGTAGGACCAAGGTTGAGGCTTCTGATGGACTTAAAATTTTCTATCACTATTTCCCTCAACAGCTGTCTTGGAGCACTTTTTAACACAAGACTCAAAAAATGCACTGCCTGAAGTATATGACAGCTGTGCAATGTGTATACAATTGCTTTGCTGTCACATATTGTCACCAGCCATCAGCAAGCAATCCCTGGCAGTGTAGTAGTCAGATCACACCAGGTGATCAAGCGGTCCCAGGTTCGATATCATTTGGTTTGCACCTTTCTTCATATTTTTTTTTCTTTAGTCCTTCGAAGTGTGACAGCCCATGAAAGCAGTATGAAAGATCATACCTTCAAGTATGGTCAGTAAGAAACATATAATCATGATGGTGTGTACCATTGGAGGCTTCTGTTCAAGTTACCATGGCATCAGGCACTATTGGAGGTTTGTAGTCACCAAAAGAACTCACTGCCTTGGAAAGGGAATTTCTAATCATGGAAATCATGGACACTCTACAAGGAAATAGGATAACTCTGTCTACAGTGGCAGGCAATGACAGTAACTAGTGGCGTAACCAGAGACACATTTGAGGTGGTTTCCATTGACCAGTCCTGAGTTCATAATACCACCGCTGATAGAGTGCTTGTTACTGACGTCAGTAGCAGTCTATAAGTACCCTGTTGGGTGGTTCACAACTGACTGCTATGGGGTCCAAGGAATGCTGTGCCTCATAACTGCTGCTATGGGGTCCAAGAAATGCTGCGCCTCATAACCGCTGCTAGGGGGTCGGGGCATGCTCCTAACGAAAATTTCAAATAAATGACATGCATAAAAGCTGATTTTAACAGTATTTCAGACACTAAAACGGAAGATTTTAATGTCTTGATGTGGTTCACTTACTCCCTGTGAACCATGCCAAGACATATGTACAGTGCCTGTAAGTTTTGATCATCACTCTCTATCTGTTTCTTTTCCAATTTAACCTTAATGATGGAAATGAGGAAGAGAAAGAGAAGGGACAAAGAAGATGAAGATGATGATGAAGAAGAAAAAGAAGAAGAAGAAGAAGAAAAAGAAGAAAAAGGACTTAATTATACTACTAGTATAATATCCACCAGTTTTTGCTTGAATTGGGGCCAGCTGAACATG
>JAOWAW010173175.1:0-19647 GCA_028565695.1 Nicola tetela
CGTGATAAGGCACCTGCTACAATAGGTGTTGACGACTAATCCTCTAACACGTGTAACTGTCAATGACACTTCTAACAATAGTGATAACTCCTGAATGCTACCACATCAAGGACCTCCCATTGACCGTTCCCTTTTCAAGCCCTGCTGGTGCGGCCATGAGGGGCGCACACTGCTGCCTCTCTAGCACAGGTAGGTCTGCTTAGAGCTGTTCACCTAGATTAGCCACAATGGGTTCCTCTGGAGGCCTCTGGCTGTGGTGAACTGCGCTCCCTCTAGTCTAGAGCCTCCATCCCTAAGCTGGATCCTGGTCACACCCACTGATCCCCATGCCGAGACCGCCAAGAGCATGCAAGCTGAAGTAAGTTAATGGGAAATAAAATAACAGCATTGCCAGTGCCCACAGATGTGGTTAAATGCTTGTGTTTCAATATCCAAGTAAGTAGGTAGCTAATGGCAGTAGCTGTTTGACTGAGTAGTTTGATGCTGTCTACTGTTTTCTGCAGGCTTGAGGGCTACTTGCTTTCTCGACTGATTGATGTGATTCGCAAGTCTGGCAAAGCGCATGGAAGATGGTTTAATGTGCAGCTGTTTTTGCGTTATGGTTGTCTATGGAAACAGCTTTTTTCACTTGGAGGTCAGCGGATTGCTGTTCTGCACAATGGTAGTGCCTTCAAGGAAGTTGTCTCATGTGGGGAAGCTATCCTTGCACAGGTGATGAATCAGCAGATAACGTGTGCAAGTGTAGCAGAGATAACACGCAACAAACAATTATTCAATTTAAGAGAGCTCTCTGTACTTCTGGTCAAGTGTCAAGAAATGACACAGAAGTTTGAATCTCACAGAACCATTTTTGACCCAGAAATTGTTGCTAAGCAACTGAGAGACGCTTGCACAATCAGTCAGGAGCAAGAGGAAAATCTATGGAAACTCAGGAACCTATTGAGCCTGTGCAGGAACATGTTTAACTACCTTAACGTATCTAATCAGGAAGAGTTGTCATCGTTGCAGCAATGTTTGAACGACATTAGGAATGCTAATCACAAGATAAGTGAGCTTCAGTCACTGGAGTTCTGGGGTGAACTCAGAAATTTGGTTGTGCCAGCAAGCAAACTGTCTCCGGTGGTTCACAGCCAAGTATTTGCCAATGTTGCTCATGATGCTATCTCAACTGTTCACTCATCCGAGCAATCTGTCCACAAGATTGTTCTCTTTATGGTAGAATGTGCTCTCCCACGATATGAGGAGCTGTGGAGAGCGTTAGCTGGGAAGCAGATTGGTCTATTAACAGTGAGACAGATTCAGATGGCATTTAATGAGGTGCCTGTGTCACAGCTTGAGCAGGAATTGCTTTATGTCAGGGAAGAAATTCGTCTTGACCTACAGTTCCCTTCAGCAGTACAAAACGTGATCTGTATTTGTACTAATCTGGGGACACACTCTAGAAACCTAGAATCCCTGCGAAATGTTGCACAAGAGTTCCATTGCCATGATTTCAACATTCTGAACAATTTCTGCGAATGGCTGAGTGATCCGGATGAAGTGCCATTGTCGGACTTTGAACAGGTCAGCCATTACATCCTAGAAACCCTAAGTTGCCTTTCTGACTATGGATGGGAGTTCATTCGGCAGCTTGATAAGGCCACTGAACTAATCAAGTTTGTTCATGAAACCACAAGTAAGGGAGTTGATGATTTGGGTTATTTGATAGATGCTGTCGAAGAGGACATGTTTGACTCCACGTCACTGAACAGATCTACAGTCGTTGGCCTGGTTGATCTCCATCAGGCACTGCAAACACTGTTTCCAGTTGGAAAGAGTAGCCTCCCACGTGAACAGTTTTTGTCCAGACTCTGTTCTGTGACTGAGGACAAAACCATTCTGGGAACCCTTGAGACCTGCAAGTATAATGTCCATTACTTTCAGCGGCTTCACCAAGGCTTTGCATCAAATAAAATGGAGCAGACAAACAAGGTAGTTCAGGAAGCATTGAAGGGTGGAAGATTTAAGGTCTCCCTTACAGCTCAGCAGGACAGTAATTCCTCTGCCCAGCAAGTGTGCTCCTGTTTGCTCTGCTATGGAGATGGAGATACTGCCAAAACACTGAATGAAGAAAGGCTTCATGAGCTCCGCAGCCGGTGTTTGCTTCTATCATCACGCACATACAGGGCAGTGGAAGATTCAGCAGCTGCTGAAATGCGGAAGGAAAAGTGTATGAAACAATTTTCCAATATGGTGGATATGGTCTCCAAAATTTCTCAGCTGGCACTCCAGTTATGTCAGTCAGGTCATTTCCACTACAAGACTGGTAGATATTGGACCTTTGACATTGCCTCTGAGAAAGATGTCCTTTTACAGATGAAGAAAAGGCACAAGACCATGGAGAAAGACCACACAGAATGGTTAATGTCACTACAGAAAGCCTCTGAGAAGCACTTCTACTTGACATTCTTTTACTCGACTCAGCTGTGGACACTTCAACAAGCACTCCTGACAGCTTCAACTCCCCTCACGGAAGAGCAACAGCAAAACTACGCAGTGTTGCTGCAGTTTGTAAATCCAAACTTTGGAAGAACAATTCCTTTGCATAGAATTGATGCTTCACCAAGGAGCCTGACCAGCACCTCAGTCGAGGACATTGTCAATTGTATTGGACAACAGCTTTCAATTACTTTCAGTGATGGCCTACCTCAATCTCAGAGAGAGTTTCCAAAGAATGACCAGCCACCTCAGGAAAGTACAAAGGTTCAGCCTGGGCAGCTGTTCTTAACAGTGGTTGACACTGGCAGCCATGCCTTACTGAGAACAATCCTAACTATCTACTATGACACAGCATCAGCCTTTCCAAGACCCTACCAAATGCTATTTTGCTCAGCTGATACCACATTTCTTGAGACAGATCTTTTCTTACAACGATGCTGTATGGCTCCAGACCATGGCCTTGGCAATCAACTGTTCTGTATAGTTCAGCCTGAGCGTCTGAATGATCCCATACGGTTTGAGTGGGTAAAGAAGCTCAAATGTCTAGTTTCAGAGGATCTTGGTGACAAAGAGTACCTGCTCGCTGTCATTGTATCGGAAGAGAAAGGGCATGAACAAATTGTAGATGAGTTCTCTAAATTTGCTCACATCAGGATCCGGCTTCTTCCTAAAAATGTGTTGCAGTCCTGCTTGACAAATCAGTTTCCAGACATGCTGGTGGTAACATCTGATACACCAGGATTAGGAAAATCTGAGAAAATTAGAGCTGTAGCTTTTAATGGCAATCGCAAGCCTGTGATATTGCACATCAGTGGTCCTCTATCTCGACATGGTTTTGTGACCAGTCTCCAAAAGTGTCACATGACAGAGAATTGTGCATTATTGCTGAACATTGGTGATGTCTCTGACACAGATCTTTTGGATGTACTGATGTTTGAGTTGATTGTTCTCGGCACTGTCAGAGCAGGAACTGATCTGTTTCACCGTCCAACACAAATGGTGCTAATTGAGCTGGCCAATACTCTTGGTCATACACTTCAAGAAAATCTGTTCATAGTTTCATGCTTAAAATCGCACCACATTCATTGGGAGAACTTTGACAATTTTATTGTCAGCCAGAACATGCTAAGTCCTGTGCAAGTGGTATGCCATTTTCTCCTAGCTAACAAGAAAGGCAATCTGCGATCGGCTGATATAGTGTTTGATCCACAGAACCCTACCACTCTTCCTGCGAAGACTTGCAGAGATTTACTAAGAGAAGATGTTCACTTCCGTGGTTGTCAGCTAAGCTTTTCTGTTCTCAATGGATTGCTGTCTGTTCTGGCAGATCAGTTGTTGCAGCTGTCAGCATCACAATTTTTTCGCTGTGAGCACATGATAGGCATGGTTGGAGAAGCTGATGCAGCAATGATACGGGCAGTTCTGTTCAAGTACCTAAAGTCGACAGCTGTCGATTTTGCTACCAGGTCAGTAAGGACCATCAGAGCCTCTCAAAATGAAACATATTCCGCTTATCCTTCCCATCTGGGGCATTTTAAACCATCAGCAGGAAAGATGGTTGTTTCGCATCAAGACATGTTGAATCGTGTTGAGTCGATGGTTCAGTGGGATGATACAAATCATCTAATGGTTCAGTTTAATGCTCGGGATTCCCAAACAGTTACTGTCCTGTATCGTGATGTGGAGCAAGTTGATGATGACATTCAGAAGCTGTTAAAGCCTCAAGGGAGCCTTCTGGAATCACGACCCATGGAGCCTCTTCCAGATCTGAATGTTCTAATGCAACAAGAGCTGCAGACCCTCTTGGAGAGGATAGCAAGGCCACCGCACAAAGGATGCAAGGAAAAGCCTCTCCCCAAAGGCTATGTCTTGACAACAGACAACCTTCTAAAGATGGCGCTAGTCATGCAGCGTATTCGATCACACATCCCTGTGGTCATTATGGGAGATACAGGCTGTGGCAAAACTAGCATGATACGCTATCTAGCTGCAGTCTGTGGAGCCAAGTTCTGTCCAATGACTCTTCACGCTGGGCGAAAATATGAAGAAATCATCAATCACATTGAAGATACAAATGACAAAGCTAATGAAGCTCCCAGTGAAGAATTTTGGGTTTTCTTCGATGAGGTCAACACCTGTGCTTACCTTGGCCTCCTGTCTGAAATGATATGCCACCACAAGCTGAATGGTAAAACTCTACGTCGAAACATTGCTTTCCTGGCAGCATGTAACCCGTATCGAAGAAGTCCCCAACCAAAAGAAAATGCCGGGCTTCATCTTTCCAAAGAAGATCCCTTCTCTGGGCTGGTGTACCGTGTGTATCCCCTGCCAGAAGCCATGATGGACTATGTGTGGGACTATGGAGTATTGACAGAGAAGGATGAAAAGAAATATGTTGATCAAATGGTACGGCTAGCCCTTGCTGATGCCGACGAGTCCCTTATGCAGCTAGTAGTGGAACTTCTTGTCACTGCCCATGGTCATGCAAGGGATGTAGTGGGTGAGAAATGGTGTGTTAGTCTCCGAGACACTGACAGGTGCTTGAAGTTGATAAAGTGGTGGATTGCACAGCTCCCTAACCTCCAAAAGCGACCATGGCAACGGGTGCCGAATCGCATACAAGAACACTTTAACCTTGACAAACAGGTGAAGATCCTCCACAAGGCAATCATTTTGGCATTGGGAGTATGCTACAACAGCCGTTTTGTGCTCAGCGAGACTCGTGATACATTTTGTGAGAAGATTGCTAAGGTCTTCAACAGTGAAGCTGACGATGACTCTCTGCCAGCTGGTGGAATGCGGAGAGAAATCATCCAATCAGTGCTGCGAATTCAGCAAGAGGATTTTCTTGAAAGAATGGAGGATAAACCTCCTGGAACAGCAGCAAACGGTGCTTTGTTAGAGAATGTGTTTGTTACTCTTGTTTGCATCCTGAATCGTATACCAGTGTTCATCATTGGCAAGCCGGGGTCTAGCAAGTCACTGTCAGTCCAGCTTCTTCGTAACAACATGCGCGGAAGAAACTGCCAAGATAAATTCCTGCAAACAGTTGCACACTTGTATTTTTTCTCCTATCAGGGGTCAACTTCTTCAACATCAGAAGGCATTGAGAAGGTTTTTGAGAGGGCCAGAAACTTTGTTGCAAAGGAGAAAGCAGCTGAAAATGATCTTTTCCCAGTTGTACTGCTCGATGAAGTAGGCCTGGCAGAGGTTTCTCCTGGTAATCCTCTAAAGGTCTTGCACAACTTACTTGAGCCTGCCACAGGTGAGCCGCTTAATGTTGGGGCGGTTGGTATCTCTAATTGGGCTCTGGATGCTGCCAAGATGAACCGCGGAATTCATTTGGAAAGGCCTGACCCGGATCAGAAAGACCTCCAAGAGACAGAGGAGGCCTTGCTTGATGCACTGTTAAGAGAAAGGGATCCTTTGCGAGAATCCTATTTGTCAAATAAGGTGCTGAGATCCCTGGCAATAACTTACCATGCTTACCAACAGCGTCAGCAGTGCACAAGTTTTAAATTTTTCCATGGCCTTCGTGACTTCTACTTTTTGGTGAAAAGCCTTTGCCACAAGTTGGATGACATGTCTAACAAAACAGTCCTGGAAGAGGAGAAATTTACCTCTGTTTACCAGGAGGCTTTTCAGCGTAATTTCAGTGGGCTTCCAGATGGCGAGGAAAATCTTGCTGATTGTTTTTTTGATAAAACAGACCAAATTGATGATAGCACCAAGAAGTTGCAGAGAGATGGACATTTCAAAAAGACGGTCAAAGAGTTGATTTTGGCCAATGTTGCAGATGCCAATGCTCGCCATCTTCTCCTGATCACAAAAGGTGACTCAGCCTTGAACACGCTTCACGAACTGCTCGCATCAGAGGGATATCCGTCACATATAATGTGTGGAAGTCATTTCAAGGAAGATCAGTCAGAAGCCTATGACTACCAGATCATCAGTGATATTATTCTGCGCATGGAGCAGGGTGGTGTCCTCATTCTCCAAGATCTGGAGCGCATTTATGGTAGCCTGTACGACATGCTGAACCAAAGCTACACAAAAGTTGGAGAAATCAAATATTGCCAAGTTGCCCATGGGCCATACAGCAACTCAATGTGTCTGGTACATGATTCCTTTCGCTGCATTGTGGTCATGGACAAAGATCGCGTCACTAAGCAAGAATATGATCCACCATTCATGAACAGGTTCGAGAAGCAAATGTTTAGCTGTGAGTCTGTTCTGACAGAGGAGCATGAAGCCATTATTAAAGACCTTGGACAATGGGTTGAAAGCATTTCATCTATTCCACGCTGCCAAACCCATTTCAGTGAGAAAGATGCTTTTCTTGGCTTAAATGACGACTATCTGTCTTCACTTGTTCTCCATCATTTGCAAGAAGCTGGTGGGAACCAAAGCAAAGCATTGGAATTGTGCAAGGAAAGTCTTTTGTGGATTGCACCCTGGGATGCAATGGTGAGGTCAGTTGTAAGCCAGTTGGCAGAAGAAACACCAAATGAGATCACACAGGCAATGCAAAAATTTACGCAGCAGCCCCATGAAGGCTTAGTGTCATTGATCAACCACTTGAGAGAGTCAGCCCACTTGAAACTGCTCATTCTTTCTTACTCTAACATCTACCACTACTTAGTTAAGAAAGAGGTCAGCAAGTTCATGGCAACACCCCATGTCTACCAGCTCAGGTCAATCAACTCAGAAAGGCAGCTCATGACTTGTGTCGAAAAGTTTCTTGAGGACATAGAGAGCAATTTGTTTGTTTTGCAGCTTTCGTCAGATTCCGACCTTGGTCATCTGCTTCATACACAGTTCACTCTTGATCACATGTGGGAGAAAAATCATCACCAAAGGACGAGTGGAAAAGCCAAGCACTTTTGCATAATTCTTCATTTGCCACGTGAGGAGTACCAGGTTGAAGAACAGTTTCAAAAGAACAAGTTCATAGTAAGCTTCCAGTGTGGCTGGCACATAGCTTTTTTGGATTCATTGGCCGAAGTCCAATGGCCACTGCACAGGCTCTTGGGAATGTCAATGGCAGATTTTCTTCTTAAACATGAAAATGTTAAGCATCTGATGAAAAGAAACCTTCGGCACATTTTCATTTACCGCCTCTCTCAGCAAAAGCTCTGGCAAACCCAAATGGAGTTAGTGGCTCTTGTTGATGATGTGCAAGCATCCACAGATCTTCTGCACTTGTTGCAATCGTTGGTCTGCAGCTGGTTGAATGATCAACAATTTGAAGATAAGTGGCAGCTACCACTTGAAGGTGGCAAGAGCTCTGTAATTACATCATGGCAACTCCACATTGCTTCTGATAGGCGTGCACTCTTTCGGTCATCATCATTGACTGATGCGTTTCTTAATTACGCTGAGACTCAGTTCAGTTGCAGACTTGCTATGGTGCTCCTTTTTATTCAGCAACAACGAAGTTTATCCTCCTTCTTGCAGAAGTCCCAAGTTACCTCCTGTGGCATGACCAAATACCAGCTTGCAAGGGCTCTGCTGGAGAAGCCCTCAATATGCAACCTCTCTGAGTTGCCTTTACCAGGAAAGGCTGACAACTATGGCAGTTTAACTCATGCCTGGAATCTTGACTTTCCTTTCTCTGCTCTGTTCATCAAACGAATTAATGGCCTCTACCAGCACTTTTCTAAACGCATTGATAGAGCCTTCACTGATCCTGAAAACCCCATTGACAGTACTGATAAGTTACGAGGGGCAGTGAGTCAACTAGCATCTGATCTGGAGTCAAGCCTTCTCTCCAAGTCACTTGCTGAAATTCCTCACCACAATGAAGCAATGTTCAACAGAGATTTTGCTGTTGATTTCTTTGAATGTCAAACGCAAGATTTTGCTGATCGGTTGAGTGGACGGTTGCGTCGTTTAATCTCTTGTGCTGTTTTGGAGCACTTGATTCCTGTGAATGTTTTAGAGTTTGGACTTGCTTACACTGTTGCCTTACTTCAAGTTGCCTTTTGGCTTTCAGAGGACTTTCTGCCATCGGTTCTGCACCTTGTCACGGCCTGCTTGGCTCAAGGAATTCTAAGTGAGGGCAGTCTTGAAAAACTTGTTTCTGACCAAGGACTTTTTCTTGCCCTTGCAGCTGAAGAGAGTTCTGCAGAGTTTTGCTTGGAGACATCCACAGGCCTGTCTTCAAATGTAGAGAGTGTTGACCCTAGCTCCTCAATCATCCACAAAAGTTATTTTTCGGAGAGAATACCCAGCCTGCTCCTGCTTGAAGAGTTATGTCTTTCACTGCTTAAGGCTCCACAGAAAGTGGCAGGCACAGTAGACTTATCTTCTTGGTTGGCAAGTGTGCAATTACTACTTCATTTGAGTAATCACCTGCAGAGATCAGTAGTTTCCCCTGAAGAACCATCAGCATTCCATGCACTTCGATTCTGTTCTCGTGCCGCTTTGGTGTTGAGGCATCAGGAAGAGTGTACAGTGGAGTTTTTGGAGAGATTTGCAGAAGACCTATTTACTTCTGAAGAAGTGGTTGCTCTTGAAAGTGCAAGCTTGTTCAGCACTACCTGTGAATCTATTGGAAGACTACAATGTACTCATGCAGAAAGAGTGTCACTCTTGCTTTGTTTCTTTGAAAACTTGGTGTATTCGGCAGGTGACCAATCTCTTGTAGTTACAAAGATTCTTTGGAAGCTTCATGAGATTCACATGGAGGATGTGATACTCACACCAGTGGTCCATCACATATTGTTACAAACTGAAGAAACCATTCAAGAGCTTCTAGACGGACGTTTTAAATCATTTGCCAATGCAAATGACTCTGTAGCTGCAGCAGTCAATGATTTCTTGGTCCAAATGTGTGGCATAAGTACTGAGCCAGCCATTGTTGTGTCTCTGATTGATGCAGCTCAGAAACTGAATACTATCAGGGAAACAACAGCATGCTTTAAATCTCATGATCCCACACAGTGGGAAGAGGGATGGCCAGTTGTTGAGTCAGCTCTTGATTTCTTAGGAAAGCCTACATTTGCTTTTGTCCCTGATTTCCGTGCTGTAGTTGCCATTGCAACAGTGAAGTTAGTGTGGGAAAACATTTGCCTTCTGTTGAAACAGGCTAATGATTGGACAAAACAAGTTCTGCGGCCTTGTTTTTCAAAACTGAATGTACGACTGAATGGTTTTGTTGAAGACTTTTTATTGGGTAAGCCAAATCCACAGCATGCTTTGCTTATCAATCTCTATCAGCAGCTTTGCCACCTTTTCAGCCTTTCTGCTCTTCAACACCTGGCTACTGGACCAACAAAGTGCCTTCCTAGCCTGGATAAGTTAGTCATTGCACTTGAGTTTGCTGACAGAGCTGAAATGCGCTCTGCTGTTAGCCCTTTGAGTCAAGTTTCAGGCTATGATCATGCAAGGAAGGCTTATGATGCTCTGATAGAGAGTCAACTCAAGGACATTTCTAAGTTGAGCGAATGTCTAAAGAATTGGGCCACACTTGGTGAAGACCGAATTGCTATTCTTGCTGTTCTTGGTGACATGTTCTGTCTGAAGAGGAATACATGCAGTTCTTTGGGCAACGTGGAGAATCAGGCTGCACAAAAGATTTGTAATACTCTTGAAGTGGCCTCTTTGTCTGAGGAAATCCCCTCTGAAGTGGTCAGGACTCTTTGTTTGCCTTCACAATCAAGTGTTTCATTGTTGCAACGTTCAACAGTCAAAGTGTATGATGCACAGTTGATGTCAGTTCTTTTGCACTTGATTGCGATATTGGCGTCAGCAGTGAAATCAACACCTCCTGAGCTTGCATCCCCTTGGGTGCAGTACTTTTCTTCCCAGAACTTGACAAATGATATATTTTATGTTGGCACCTGTGAACAACAGTCATCGGAATGTGATGATGGCGTCGACGTGAATATCTGCCCCTGCGGCACAGTCTTCACAGCTCTTGCTGCTCTGCACCCTCAACAATGCCCACACTCATGTCTGCATACTGGTGATCTGGGTAAAGACCATGCTGCCTCAAAACATAAATTCGCAGAATACAAAGTTGTATGGAAAACAATGGCTGCTGACATCTTCACTCCATCACAATGTCAAGGCTACTGCAATACAAGCTGCCCAATGCCAGTCTTGATACGGTGTCGTGAACTCCTCCCTCTGGAATTTCACTTACTCGCCTTTCTTCTGCATGCTTCACTGCTGTCTGGAATGGTTATTTCTGCCAGCAGACAGACCATTCTTGCAGACATTCTGAAGGTTGAGCAAGATGATGTTGAGAAGAACCTGCAAACGCAGTTGTCTGTGTCCTGGTCAAATATTGGGAAGCTCATCAATGGGCGGTCAAATGATGACACCTGCTTTTTCCTCCATGAGGTTCTCCGACATACTGCAACGCTCCTAATACAGGGCAACCAGGTATACAATCCGTGTAAGACATCTGATCAGAGAGACCAAATTGAAGCACTGTTTTCCAGAAAAGTCAGGACTTTGGTTGAAAAACCACTGAGAATTAGTCAAGCAGTACGGCGTAAAGTGAACCAGAAACGGAAAGTAGAGGCAAAAACAAGCACCAGAGAGTCAAGGAGTGCCGAAATACTCATTGCTGTTGATGAAGCAGAACAACTAACAGACCAAATGTCCACTGAAGCAAAGAGAATTCATACTGTGTTTCGACATGCCCGATTTCCAACCAAGAAAGACTTGAGAATCTTCTTTGCCTTCCAACAGACACTTGAGCAGACCCATTTTCCTGCTCTGACTGCTTTTTTTGACATGGAAGATCAGCTGATGCTCTTGACAAACTTGCAGCCAATTCTAGTATGGATCAAATTAGTTCACTCAAGGCTGAACAAGCGAATAACACAAGTTGATATGGAAAGAATGTCAATTGAGGAGTTTCTGAAGCAAGAGAGCACACAAAACAAGTCTGACAGTGCAAGTCCCGAAGTGCTTGAGCCAGCAAAGCATGCTTTCAAGCAATTTACTGAATCGTGGACAAAAATAATGGGAAATCTCAAGACCTACCGAGGTGTACAATTGATGGATGGAGGGGTTCCTCCTATCTCAGAGGCCAGCAGCCTAGAGTATTGTATCTTGAGGTCAAGTGGGAAAGGATTATTTCTATGTGCTGCGCTCGAGTACCTGCAAGGCATACAGAATGCTTTCTTGGGAAAGCTGTTGAAGGCAGCAGTTGAGCATGGAAGCTCTTCACCATTGAGTTTCCTCAGGGCATCAAAACAAGTAGCAGCCATCAGAAATGTTCCCCTTCTTGAGGCCAAACCAGCTGACCTCATTTTGCTGCAGTCTGATGAATTGTATGAGTCGTTACTTGTCTCATCCCATGCATCTCCTGTGTATGGTCAAGGTCAAGTTTTGCTCTTTGATCTGGACATGATAGAGCTTGGAATAATTAATGAACTTGTGGTCAGGAAGGCTTTCTTGTCACTTGGAGAGGCAGCCCTTCCAGAGTTTGTCTTTGCTGGAGAGTTTTTGGACCAACCTGAAGCAATGATTGCCAATGTACGGAAGTGTGTTAAACAAGTAGATAAGCTACCTACACTCATTCAGAAAGAGTTAAGCCATTGGGTCAACAAAAATACCCGTCACCGTGAAGAAATATTGCGCAGATTGGAGGTTGTGCTCTCTCTGTTGCAAGAAATGAGTGAGGATCCAGATATGCTTCTGGCAGACTATGGAATGAAGTGGCTGAATGAGCGAATTACCCTTTGGCCGAATTCTGAGCGTGACATCAAATTAAAGCATCTGGTTGCCTTGTATGAGGCTGCTGAGTGGAATGGCCTGAATGTTGACGTGGCTGTTCATAGACTGCCGACACAATTTTGTAAGGATCTACCTCCACCTGTTAAGGGCCATTTGAAGGAAAACATTGAGAAAAACCACATCCCTGCTGAGGATTTTCTGCAGATGCTGCAGCGGTTCACCTTGCGCTATTTGTCACGTCTGGATGCCAATGTTGCACACGATAAGCTGGCCAGCTCGCCGCTCCTGCTGTTTTTGGGGAACATTGATTCATGGCCACCAACCACTTACACAGCGCTAGAGAAGGTTCTAAAGGCTGAAGGTAATGATCACCCAAGCGGAGCTGCTATTCTGAACAAGCTACGACTTCTTCTGCGGAATGAGCTCAAAGTTGCGCACACATTCGCTGCTATTGGTCTTCTGAAGAAACACATTGATCACAAGGTAAATTATGTCCATGTGGAAGTTAAAGTCCTTAAAAGGATATAGGAAGGAAATAAGGCATTATCCAATTGTGGTGGCCCGATATGTGCAGTTCACAGCTATATTCTCCTCTTCATGCCCTTGTTGTGCTGCCATGCTTCGATTATAGAACACTTAGGAGAATGAACTTTGTTACTGTGGCCATGGTGGAATTTAACATTTCCCTTTTGGCTGTACATCAGTGTACTTGCCTTTATACTGAGTATCAGTGAAAGAAGCTGAAGATGTACACAGTAGAATTATAATAATATATATGTGCAGCTGTGCCCTGTAAACCATGGCTAGATTGAGCTGAAGATGTGTTTTGCCCTGACAAGTACTTGATCATCGCCACCGACTTCTCGCCTGAATGGCTTTACTCTCCTCCTTCTTCCCCTTCCTTCTGTTTCTCTTTCTTTCAATTCTCTTTCTTGGTTTTGTTTTCTCTTCATTTTTCACTGTCTCAAATTCTCTTGCCCTCTTCCATTTCCATGTCTTTCTCTTATTATTTCTCTCTATCACATTTTATCTTGGCTTATCCTTTTGTTTCTAACTTTAAATTTTCTCTCTTTTGGTTCCATTCTGTGCTTGCATCTAGCTTCCCCTCCTTAAGTTTTCCTTTGTGTTTTGTTTAAAACAGCTCAGTGATTTTGAGACAACAACTGCCCTAACATTGCAGTATACCTTTCAAGATTGTGCAGAATATTGAATATGACAATGTGTTTTTGCTCTCAGCATCAGGATAAAACAGCAGCCATAACAGGTGTGCAGGAGAGATGGAAAGACCACAGAGTTGCCAAGACGAAAACGAGAAAGCTCACTAAATTTTAAATAGTTAATGACTGCTTGACTTTCATTTGACAGCTTCATGTCCATTGATAATGTGTTGTATGTGTGTTGCTCCTTTGCTTTACTATATTTTTTTCTTTTTTTTTTGTTCCCAACTTTTCCTTATTTTGATTGTGGTTATTGGCAACCCATGAAATTGTGCTGATTACTTGTTTTGAACTGCACTCTCTTCCCCTATGGCAAGGTTAAGCTTAAGTTCCAACTTGTTGGAATATTTTTGACTTTGTGTGTCATACAGAAATTGCACTGGCATTGCAGTCAGCTCTTCATGACAGGAGATGCATTGCTTTGTTGGTTACATCAAATGAATGTATTTGGTTTCTGCTTCACTTAAACAAATGCATGAGGCAACACTAACCATTGATCATCCGTGTTATGCTGAATGTTTGGAAGTAGCTTTGCACCCCACAATGAAGCACTGCCATTCTGCAAACACTGTGTAATGTTCTCTGTGGCGTACTTTTACAAGTGCCCCACTAGGGACTACATGCTTGGATATGTGTGTCTATCAGAAGTATATGGCAGTTCGTATCTGCTAAACACACACACACACACACACACACACACACACACACACACACACACACACACAGGTTTTAGAGCCCCTCTCTATCAATTAGGTCCCGAAACAGATTGGGCTTAGTCTTATATTAGTGTTGTAGGATTTTTGCTCTGATTTTTGCTCTATCTCTCTCGACTTCAGTTTCTGTACAGACTGGCAGTGATCGACTGATGAACAGGCCAATTGCTGCTCTTGTAATTTTCATTTCGCTTCTTGTCTTGTTGCGTGTGAGATGTGAGCTGTTGCTTACACCTTTCTTTTCGAATTGACACACACACACACATACACACACACACAAAATACAGCAGTCATCTACTTCAGTTTAGAACATTTGTTTGTTCACTCATTAAGACAAAAAATTCCTTGGAGTATTCTATTCGATAATTTTTACTACTGTGCCAATCAGCTGATGCCATAACAGAGAATGATGTTTTTCATTGGCATACAGAACAGACCCATAGAAACAAACGCAAGTGGCCATAGGTAAACTGATCTGTTTGCACAATGTTTCCCTTGCACACTGATCACAGCTACATTGTACTGGCACACTCTGTATTATGTCCTATTCACTGCTGCTAATCATGATCAGCAGGCCAATGTTTATAACTTTTGTGCTTTCCAGAGCTCACTGCATGATGATTCCTTAGAATGTCAATTTGCGTAAACTCCATCAATGCGACTGAGTAGAACAAAAGAGCAAAGAAATTCTGTTCTTATGCATAATTGGCTGGTTGCTATAGGGAAAAGGTTAGATGTTGGTAGGGACAAGGTTAATGGTCACCATTTTATTTTCCTGTACATGTGCTCATGGTTAGCAGACTGTAGTTCCTTTCTTTGCATTGAGCAAGAGTGTTAGGTCAGTCAGCGACTTCTCCCCCTCCCTTGGTCTGCATTAATAAATGATTTCCGTCATCCGTATTCTGGTCTGTGCCATAAAAGCAGGCTGTGTGTGGCATCCCTGTCTATTTTATGTTCGGTTCAATGCTCCATGCATTTGATCAAGAGCAGCTGTAGTGCTGGCTGTAATGTGTGCTAATTACTGTTGTGTGGTGAAGAAGGCGGTGGAGAAACCCAGTGATCTGAAGTTCATTGTACAACAGTAGCTCCTAATTGTAGAGCACACGAGAACAATCACCCCCTGGAATTAATTGAACTGGGACAGCATCAGATCAGCTCTTGTAGCAAACTATTAATATATGTTGCGATAACAGATTTCAGGCCTCAATATTTGCCAAAAGAAAGGCTGACAATTAGTATTCTATTAATCAGGCAAACAGCAATCAAACTTGTTACATTATTGTTACAGACATCAAAGGCCAGGAATGTATCTGAGATCTACATGTAGATGCAGTGACCTCCAACACTAGCACAGACATAAATGGAAATTTGGTAGGCTTATTATTCACCAAACACGTCAGGGGTGTGATTCTGATACAATAGAGCCCCTGTGGAATCATGATAGCAATACAAACAATTCAACAAACAACAGTTGTTCACGGCTCAGCATTTGGCCTGCTTGAATCAAAGTACACATTCTGCCTGTAAGAGGTTAATTATAAATTAGCCAAGGACGTCATTCTGCCTCTTTATATCTGCACCCACAGTGGACATTTCATTATCTATTCCTGCAAAATGTTAGAGGACCTTTGGCAGAAATATGAAGGTAGATAATCGTTGTTTCCATACAGAAGAACGTGTTTGCTGCCAATAGCCCTGGCACATGGTATGACGTTTTTACTGGATAGTGTGAAAAAAAACGAACGTTGTTGTAAGGGCATTTACAAAAATTCCCTCAAAATGACACAACATAGAGGATGTCATCCTGTTAATACATCCATCACCAGGACAAACCTGTAAAATTCCAAGCATGCTTTGGCCATTGGTTTCAGCAGAAACATTCCTCGATTTTTATTATGGCATTTTTGTACAATTACATCTGATATTGTTAGTCATTCAAAAACCCTTAAAGGATCAGAATGGCATTTTACCTGACATGCTCAAACTTTAAACTATGCTAATGCAAGCTCTTTAGAGCCTCAAGTGCTGTCTTAATTGGAAAAGTCCTGGCATGGGTATGACATTGTCATGGGAAGTCCATGCAAACACCACAAGGACAAATTATAAAATCACTCTGAAACTTCAGCTATCTGTTATTTCACCATCTCAAGGCTAACACTAATGCACTGAGCTGTCACAGTGTAACAACAACAAATATACAGTTTAACCATGCATGGTGACCATCTTTCCTATAAGACATGCATTAATCTCCTCTGCTATTATTATTGTAAAGGAAGATCTTATGCAATGAGATTCTGCTTTAAGTGCCTTCCCTCCCACTGAGTCTTAGAGAAACACACAGGCAACATCATAATTATTTCCCTTTTTACATCCATGCCATCAGCTATGATCTTGCAAATTTTGTACAAACTTAGCATCCTATTAATTAATGCATGTAATGTTCTCACCACCTGCGTATACTGGGTACTTGGTAGCTTTAGTACAACTTTGGGTTATTTTTAATACATGTACTCAGGCCCACCTCATGGCTGCAAAGTGTATACTACATGGATGAAACGATGTGCTGGATAATTATTTGAATGATCAATTGGTGGACCTCAGATAAGAATACATTTTCGGAGAAATGTTGGATATCAAATATTGGAACAGGGGTTTACAGTAGTTACATGTATCATATTACAGTATGCAAGCCGCATTCCATAGCAGCCTACACGTATAAGGAAACAGTATTCAACTGTTTTCTCAGTTTATACATGCCACTGGAATGGTGTTCCACCAAGGCTGCACTGCCAGAGGAAATGTGCAAGCCACCATGTCAAATATTGACATGCATATAATAGGCCTTCAGTTCTGTTGGACCATTTATTTACTTGTGTACACATTCAATTTTTTTTATATGGTCAATATTGAGTAATGCCCATTTAGTCGCATACATTGTTTGCAGGTCTTTATCCTGCCATAAAGACCTGATAGCAGGTCCTTCTTTGGAATAAAAACCTGCAAAAGTGACAATCTTCAGACAGAATCACATGCCGGTTTATTATTCACCATTGCAAACACAACTACAGTTGGAGCATAATCTGAACATTACACAAACAATGGGAGGTTTTAAAAGACACTGACTGTAGGAAATCACTGATGCACGTCTTGTGATGGAGCAGTCAGCTGCTGTACCCGCTGCTTCTCTTGGACTCCTCCGCTCGAAAAGTTGATGATAAGGTTGTGAAACTTGCATTGGAATTTATGCCACCCAGTGTGTTCTTCGTGCGGAAGTCAGCATGAAGCTGCACTGATTTGAAATTCTTTTCCGTCGTCATCTGTCTTGAAGACAAGGTCACTCACCTTCAACTGTGTGAAAACTTCGCCGCCACGAAGTCCAAAGTGAAGGGCAATTAAGTACCATTGTTACAGAAGGATTGCAGCTTGTACGTGTCGTCGGCAGTGAGCACGTCCTCAAAGTACTTGCGTAAACGCTCTTCGTCAAACTTGGTTATTACATCCTTGATCCACTGGTCGTTCTAAACCGTCCCATTTACTCTTCTTAAGAACACTGTCAAGAACTTGATTGCTTTGTCTGAAGACAGCGTCTGAAAAATGCTGAAAGGCCGTTGCCTTGACTGAAGCTCTCACTGAATGGCAGCGCGGGCGGCCAGATAACTCGCCCTCTTGAAGACTCCTCACTTCTTTGTCACGAGTCCTGCATAGTACTCCTGGAGAGCTTCATTCAGAGCCTCTGCCAAACAGGTATCAAGAGTTTGTTGAATATTCTTTTCTTTACAGAGCTTTGCAAACACTCCTATCCAAAATTTGGTTGCCTCCTTTGTGCTCTTCGGTTGAGCAGAGTCAACAATGGCCCCCATTTGGCTGCTCGTCACGTCATTGAACCGATGCCTCGACGCAACCTCGTCTTCTGCCATGACACATATCTGTCGAACCAAATGGCAAAGAGGGCTTTCCCATAGCAGGGAGGCCTGCTTTATGGCCTTTTGGCCTGAACATAATATGCCTCTGACAGGTGAAAGTCTTCGTTCCACCTGACTTTTCCTCGCGCATGTTGTGTTCACATGCAGTACCCTTGGGGAAATGGCGACGACAGTTCTTTGATCATGCCTTGACCAGTCCATGTTGGTAGTCCAAGTCAGATTGATATCTTCCAACTTTTATCGTTTAGTAAAGAGTGTTTAGTAGAGAGCGTTCATCTCGGCCATTAAGAAAACCAGAAAGAAAAATTTAAGTCAATTAAAGGCCTCGACCTCGTCTTTATCGTGCAAAAATCCTTGCGTAAAGACCTCGGCTTCACCTCGGTCTTTATGCTTGGATTTATTGTGCAGCAAAGACTCGGCCTCGGCCTTTAATATATACGCAAATAGCTTTGTGTTACATGTATCTTCATGCTATAAACGAAACACTTTTACACACTGCTTTGGGTTTGGGAACAGTCTCCGCTCACCAAGGCACTAATCCAGCTTAGTGTGCTGTTTCATTTTAAAACGTCACTTTGTCTTCACCGCAACTGTTGTAACAAATTAATACGCTCATTCATATATTATAATCCACTACATACTAGCCATATCCAGTACTATTAATACTAGTATACTATTCACCTGAATCAAATCTACTGATGAGAATACTCTTTATTGAAAAATAGAGAGTTTGCCCTAACCCTCATCTTGGATACAACTGGCTAGAGCTAGCTGAGGCAGGTAGCTGTTATTTAAGGTACAGGTTATGGAAATCAACTAATTCGTTCAATAAGCTTTAGACAATTTGATAACAGTTCCAAGCCATTCATTTCATGCCTAGTTTATAACCCTGTGATGTAGTAATTAACTGCATCCCTATTGCAAGCTAGACACAGTACCAGGCAAGAACCTGTACATCTTGATCACAGAGATAATGTTATGCAAAACCAAAATGTACGGCTCAATTGGGGTTTCTTCTAGCAAGTAATTATAAAAAAAACTCTGCAGCAAGCATACACATGCTGGTGAGTCGCTACAAGACAACACTAGAGCTGACTCATGAGATGCTCGAGATGATGCACAGATGTTTTAAGCAATGTATCATTGATAATGACTTACTGCATAGTTCTCAGTTCAACCAACAGTTGAAAAGAGAAGTGAAAAGAAGCGGAATCCAAAGGTTATTATCACGGTGTATTCTTGGACAAATCATGAGACAGAGTAAGTCCAGACAAAAGTGGGTCACCTCATGCAAATAGCCACCTAACACAATATTTTTTCAACTTTGAGGTTTTTTTTCCTAAGTATGCTATAGGCCTTCAAGAAACCTGGAAAGAAAACCACTTTAAAAAATGTTTCTTCATCAAGGAGATAGGGCTGTTTAAGGATGGTAGATTACACATGGGAATCTACTGTGTAAAAAAGAAACGCATACCACAATTCTATTGGAACAAATTTTAGCCAACAGGGTAGCTGAAGATATTAACAGCAGTTCTATATATCTGCCTATATAATTATATCTTTCTATACCTAGATGTATATCTATAACTATCTACTATATGTACTAGGATGTATAGTAAT
>JAOWAW010173286.1:0-10712 GCA_028565695.1 Nicola tetela
TGTACTAGCATTGATATTCCTTGGTCACACTACCTACATTTTCTCCTGCGTCTACAATATGTAGGAAGGGCCTGTGAGAGTTCCATGCGCCTGCGCCACTTGTTTTAACTCTCTCCGATGTTTGTATTGAATTCTGGTTGAATTAATGATATTAAAGGTAAATATTCTGGATATTGCTGTGTGTTTGGATAGGGATGGGCCCAGTTTTAAAAAGTATCATTGTAAAGTTTGAGCAGACACTGATGTGAAATTACAACCAGGCTTGCTTGGTCTGAAACAGGATACCCTTCTTCCGCACGTTGAGCGGGGCACTGTCACGTTAATCGGTGCCACGACAGAAAATCCATCTTTTCGAGTCAACTCAGCACTACTGAGTCGTTGCCATGTTGTAGTGCTGAAGAAACTGTCAGTGACCGATGTTGAGTTGTTGCTGCGAAGAGCGCTGCCTCTTTTGGATGCCAAGGAAGGTTCAAGTGTGGAGGAGAGCCAGAGCAGGTGATGTAGCTAAGCTGGTAGACAGACTCTGATGAGTTGTCAGTTGATTTGAACTGATAAGAGAGTGCAAGTTTGCCTTTTAAGATAATTATGTTCTGGTTTCCAATGTGGCGATTGTGTTTCAAAGTCAAGGGTTGCAAACCTTGCTTATTACTGTGTGATGTCAAAGAGTACTGCAGAGGAGAAGAATTTTAAACTGAAAGAGTAGCTTCATGTGCGCTTGTGTAGGTCCCGTCATCAGGTTCTTGTGGAGTGTGATGCTTTGATGGCCGTTGCTCAGCTGTGTGATGGTGACGCCCGCATTGCATTGAACTGCCTGGAGCTGGTGGTTGAGTCACACCGAAGGACACCTTGCCAGAATGCCCTGAGAACGGGCCCTTCGGTATTTCATTCATTTTTGTGAAATGGTTTACTGATTGTACCGTGAACTCTCACATGTTTTAGCAAGTGTGATGTAAATAAAAAGTTGACAAATCACTTAATGGCAAAGAGGGGAATGCATGTATTGGTTGTGCGAAACCTAACCCGGTCCTTTTTGGTTACACCTCGGTAATTCAGTAGACATCCAGGACTTAGTACCGGTAGGTTACAGAGTATGGTTAGGCTTAGGATTTTCTTGAATGTAGTGTTTTTTTTTTTTTTAAGTTCCTGTGCATAATGTTTATTGTTTTTCTTAGGTGCAGTCAACCACCACTGACAGTAGTTCACCAGATTCTACAAATGACTCAAGAGTCATTCTGACTGCGGCGATGGTCCATGAATCTCTCCGACGCTCCCACCTCCTCTACGACCGGTCAGGCGATCAGCACTACGACTGCATTTCAGCGTTTCAAAAGAGCATACGTGGTGGCAACACTAGCGCATCACTTTACTGGCTGGCACGCATGCTGGAGGCTGGGGAAGATCCGCTCTACATAGCACGGAGGCTGGTGCGAACAGCGAGTGAAGATATTGGTTGGTATTCTCACCTTTGCTTACATTCTGACAGCAGTCATCTAGTAAGATATAGTTAAAGATATATAACAAGTAGGCCCATTCTGTGGCATTGTGAAAAGACCATCTTTGCAGCGATTGACGTGGTTCATACATTATGTCATGTACTAGTATATAGTATACAGACCTTAACATACACTGACTTGTGCATGGGACAGCGCAACAACATGGCTACTGCTGCTGTGCATGAGCCACCTTAATGTGCTGCAAGTTCATGTTTCCCTGGTGATCTGTTGTGGTCATTCGGCTACATGTGAAAGTTGATTTATGTACAAGCAGAGGAGCATTCTTGTTGATTTTCACTGATCTTTTCTTCACATAACCTAAAGCTGCATTTTTTGGTCAACTGTAAACAGTATAATTGTAACATTCTGTCACAGTAAATATTGAAAGGATTTGGCTGGTGTGAAACGAGAAATCGTGATTGCTCATTTTAGCTTGTTGTGTGAATTTGTTCCTTCTACCCGAATTTGTTTAGAAACACTGCAGCAAGCTCATGTAACTGTATGAACAACACATACCAGTAACCTTGAATTGAGTTAAGGAGTAATGTTTCTGTTCTACTAATTAAATTAATACAGAAGAAATTTCTCTATAGGAGTTACATCTGTCCATTTGGCAACTAATGGGTTTTATTATCCATCAACTAAAAGACCATGTGCGTTGCGTTGCTTACTGTTTTAGGCCTTGGGGACCCACAGGCGCTGCCCCAGGCTGTTGCTGCTTATCAAGCATGTCATTTCATTGGCATGCCAGAGGCTGATGTAAGTTCATTGGTGGCATCTTTGCCTTTACTGGCCTTGGTATATTACATTTTATGAATTCAGTTTTGGTGTAATTTTCAGCAGGAGTTTGCAGAATATGGTTCAACATGTGCAAGTGTTGTGAACGTTTGGGTGTTGGGTGTTGATTTGTTTATTGTTTGTCTTACTTTTGTAAATAAGTTTTTGTCAGCTCTAGTAAAAATTACTAGAAAGAATGGTGTTATTCCATTTTCTGATGGTGCTTTGCATGTGCCAGGCATGGCATCCTCCAAGACTGCATTTTTTTCAGTTTCATGAGCTCTCCTTTACCATGTCTTCAGTAATTCTGTTTGGTTCATTCATTTGGTTAGGTCATCCTCGCACAAGTGACAGTTTACTTGGCCAGAGCGCCAAAGTCATGGGAAGTTTATCATGCTCTCACCAAAGCCCGACAGTCAATACAAGAGTGTGAAGGTCCTTTGCCAGGAGTACCGCTGCACCTGCGTAATGCACCGACAGCACTCATGAAAGAGTTGGGCTACGGTGAAGGTTATCGTCATGGTGACCCTGAACTGCAGTACATGCCTGATGGCATGGAGACAGTTGACTTTTTCAGTTAACTTTCAGGTGTGATTTGAGCCTGTTCTGATTTTTTTTCCACTTATGCGTGCTGTTCCTTTTTCGAGTTTATATTCTGTTCTACATGTATATACCTACCACTCATGTACATCATCGGTATCACACATTATAAAGGGCACTGCTCTTATCATTAGTTTATTTATTTCTTTTTTTAATTCATTTAGTTATCAGTGGTTGTTTTCCGCCTCGGTGAACAGTACGACACTATTCTCAAGCATGCTCTTGTAGTTTTTCTTAAATGTTGAGAATTTAGATTTTTTTTTGTTGAGGTAGCAGTAGTAAGCCTGTGGTCACATTTCTTTCACTGGTACTTGGCAGCCATCTGTACTCTGTGCGTCTTTATACCCAGACCATCCTTGTACTTTTCATGGAATGTGTGTTACTGTGGATATTTGTTATAGATATCAGTAGGTGGATGTTAGCTCGGTGCAGCAGACACCGCAGCATTAGCATGGCTGATCTTGACTACGGGCCTGCATGACTTGCACATGTTAAGCATTGTTCTTCACACTGGCTTTTGATTAATGCTTCTGTAAAAATCGCGTTTTTGTGTATGCAGGATCACTAATTTAACTCTGATTAGATGGTCCTGATAGACGTCAGTGGCAGGCTTACCGCGGACTAAGCTCTTGCTACTCAAAGAGGCGGCAATGCTGCGCAACTCGCTCAAGTCAATGCGACACGGTACTGCGAGGTTGGTACTGCGTGTAGTATGACGAGTGTGGCTACCGTAAGGTAAGATGTGGCCCATTCACCCATATGGGAAAGCCCAAAGGCTGGATGCATGCCTGTCGCGCCGCAGTGCATGGTAACTCGAATGGGGTCTACCATATTACATCATGTATCAGTTAAATCCCGCCAGAGCCGAAGACTCGTCACGGAATATAACCATAACGGAGGGGCATAAATGCTGAACGCCCTGGCGAAGCGCAGTGATCGGTGGTTTATTAATTACCGAAAAGCCCTTCCCTCAAACCGTCTCGAACAGGTGGCAGTGTTAAAAGTTTAAAATATTGTCCGGCTATCGGTTTTCTTGCATGTCCGATGAAGCTGCAATATGCCCGTACAAAGCCTTTTGTAGCCTTCAGCCTTTGGCGCCCCAGAATTTTGAGCTCTTATTGAGCTGAATCAGCTTAAACCTGCTTGTTGTGATCACCTAGAAAACTTGCCTCAGAGTACTTGCCTTCTGGGTAGACTTTCGGCTGGGCAGAAACGGGCGAATTTTCTATGTGAGGTCTGCGTCGAAACTGCGAATTTGTATCCTCCGGTTGCATGGCGGGATATTCATATTGAAACGCTGTTTTCTTGAAACGGAGTTTCATCAACTTCAACTCATCGTAGTTCAGCCGTTTCTTACCCTATCAACTTCAAATTTTCTACAGAGACTTCTGACCATTGAACTCAAAAAGGGTACTACAAAAGGTTGTTTTTCCGCCTCCTTCCTAAGTTAAAATCAAGACCAAGGTAGGGTAAAAATGATGAAATTCTTAAAGTAGCTGATTCTACAAGTTTAACTTAGAAATTTGGAAAACTGTAGTACTATTGTTAATCCCCTAGACAAAACCACAGTAAAAAATTAGGCTGATATCTTGCACATCAAAGACACAGTAACGAGTTAAAGTTTTCGTCCACCATTTTTCTTTTGCCCATATCTCGGTCACAATCGACGTTATCACAATGCAGTTTTCAGCTTTCACTTTTTCCAGCCAAGGTCCTTTAACCAGTATCCAACATTACAACCATTTCAATCTGGTTGCTGAAATCAGGTGAGGGTAGAACCACCCTTAAGACATTCTGAAGTCTGATGATCAAAAACGAAGGCGGACGGTAGTTACTTCGCTTCACGGCACATCGTAGAAACCATCCAATCCGTTGGTTTCACGCTGTCTTCACGAACTTCTCCGATTGGGCTACGAAAAGAGTCAGACACCATTTTCGATGTTCATGAAGGTGCTTGACGTCGGCGGTCTGCCATGAGAGGCTCAGCGTAGGTTTTACTGGTACTCGTTCGTCTACTATGTGTGCAATATTCCCGGATGCCAGTTCGAGAGGGGCTCGTGCACTGCCTGAGGTGGCTATGTCCATGAGCCAACCACGTCACTCGGTCCAATTTCATTCTGACTAGACTTTTCCAAGATTGAGCACATGAAGGAATTTCGAAAACGCGACGCCAGCGGTGGTTTAGTCAGGTAGGAGCGAATTAAGGTCCTACTTTCGAAATTCCGGGGGCATTGTGCATGTTAGCATTCTCATTTCTCTGTCAACCGGAAGACACCGCCAAGTTCAGAGAGCCGGCTGGTCAGGGTTCAACACTGCGATTTTGGGATCATCCGAGTGGTTCAAATGTAAATGTTGAAGACGTACTGAAAGGTATCTGAGAGCGTGGAATTAATCATGAACACGTGCTCTCCTGCGTATCTCAGCGAAGGTTTTTGTTCAATGATGTGGGTTTGCGGACTTGACCGGACTGAAGAATCGCGGCCTACATATACTTGTACAAGCGAAATGGCCATGCACCTCGCCGCGCGATTTGAATTCGCGGCAGCCTCTGGGCCATGTGCGCCCAACTCTGGAAACTTGCGGCGGCAAGCGCAACTGATATCTGGAATTAAAAACTGAGCTCCTGGAAGTGATCTTCAGCGCTCTGCTCAGCTGGCGGCAGCACAGCTGCAAATGTCTAGATCACATCGGTAACCCGGCTGGTCAGTATCGGCCCAATGGAAAGAGAGGCAAACAGCCAATTTTAAGAGTTGTGCATACTGACATTTGCAAGGAAACTTAAACAGCTACTAGGAAGATATGCCCGACAATGGACTGACGGAAGCGGATTGAAGTGAGTCACGCTTGGCAGCGATTTCATGTGGAAAATTCAAGTGTGGTCTACAATCTGAAAGGTCGCGAGTTTCAGTCTTTCGAAAGACTTACAAACCTACACCAGTACAGCTGCAGATTACGGCGCCGAGAAGTTTCTCAGTACAGGAACTGTCCGATGGCTTCCAGAGAGCAACTAAACTGAAGGCTGGATCGATGTCACAGGCCTGGGGGACACCTGCATGTTTTGCAAAACATGCTCCGGCCTTGAGATCGTGTTTCGGATTGAGGCAGTTGTGCTTCCATGGCGGTGCACAGCGATTAACCACTCTGTTCGCGTGCTATACAAACCATTGTGTTTCTCTGCGTGCGGGTCACTAATATATACGTATAGGTTTCGACGACATTACCATGATGTCTGGCAGAAAAAGAAACAGAGAAATATACACATCGACCGCCAAGCTCCTCGGTTGAAGAAACCTCGCAAATTCAAGGCAGATATCGATATTGCAAGCTGGTTAACACGACGCCACATCCAGTGATCCTGGCCTACATTGTACAGTCGTTTTCACGAACCTTTTGAAACGCTTTGGCGTTCATCATCAAGCATCTTCCTTTGAAAGATTAGCCTTCGGCGGTCGGCAGTACATAGTATGGTGGCCAAGCTGCTGGGGATTGGCTGGTTTGAATTAAAAGAACAGACAACCTTTTGGGGCCAGTATGCCTCCCCCCCCCCCCCCCCCCGTGAGCGCGTCCCAGTGGAGCGTATCTCAATGAGAGTTAGGGTTAGGGCTAGTTAACCCTAACCCTATCAAATGGGGTGCACGGATGCACTGAAGTGGGCCTGCGCTGTGTTGAGCCGCGCTCAAGTGGGGATAACCCATTATGGCTCTGTTTCGGCGTTCCGGGCAGTAGCCGGGCATACTTGCGACCGTTGTAACCAAGACGGTATACATATGAGCCGACCGGCGGCAAGTAACGGTAGGCTGAAGAATAAAGTGCCGACTGTTGAAGTGGTGTTCAAAGGTTCTTGAAAACGGCTGTAGCAAATAAACCGGCCGGTTGAACAACCTTGTCACTCTGTCCTTGTGAAGCACAGTCTCAGCTACTATAATTTGTCCGCTCTGACGGGCCGTTCCTCCCCTCCACTGGACGGCCCTTGTCAGTGGCTGCCAGAAGAGTATCCGTGTCACACGGCCGCACATGCATTGTGTCTTAGTTCGAATCGACTACTAGCTAGTACCTTGTTCGAGGCCCAATCCCAGCGGCTCCCGACAGAAAGCATTTGGACAGCCCGAATTTTTCCAACAGCTTCAGTACTAGTTAACCGCCCAGCCAGAAAGCGGTAAATCATTGTGGACCACAGAGACATCGACATGTCCTTCATTGAAAAATGTACCTACTTAGTGTGAGATAGCTCGAAACATCATGATGTAAGACATTAAATTCACACCTGAGTTAAGAAAACTCGATGAAGCGTGCCTTCGAGATCGTGTAGAACTGCCAACTGTGTACCTTTGTGCATGTCTGGGTAGCTGGGGTACACAGCCTCATGCCTCGATCTGCATTAAGTGTCACGCTCAGACTTAATTAGCAGCAGGTGGAATGCAGCGAGCTCCGAAGGCAATAGGTATAGGCTAAAGTGGCCTCAACGAAGAAGTGTTTTTTACAAGTAGAGATCGCCCGGAACGAAATCTCGACCTGGCTACTTTGAGTCACTTGGCCACCTGTAGCCAGCTCTTCTGCGCATGCACCAGCTGTCACATGTAGTCTCGCCATTTGTTACTCTTGACAAGAATGCAGCGAGTTGAGTGTCTTCTTTATCTGGCTGCAGTTATAATTAATTATACATCCCCGGCTTATTTTAGATGCAGCTCTGCGTATGCCGACTCATGCCTCGACAACTGGAATGGCTGAGGTTTGTCGTCCGCGAATTTGAGACACATTGCCGGCGCCTCATGCGCCGGTTTTCCTTCATAAGTTACAACGCAGCCAGAGTATAGGGAGGGGCAGAGGACGATAGGGAGTGATAATTTTGAACTAAAGGTTTGGGCAGTGACAATCGCTCCTAGCTCCTGCTCTATTGACAACAACAGTGACTCTGGGAATAAGTCTGTGTTGCCAGACCGTGTAAGGGCTGCTGCACCCTATAGCTTTTACTACACTATAATGTGGCCTACGCAGCCAGCTAGGAATGACATCCCTCCCCCGCTGGATACCATGAGCACGACATTGAGACTGGAACCTGCTACGACGTCATCGGTCTAAGTAGAGCTACATCATAATGTAGATCTGTAGTGCTGTGTTACACGGTTAGCTATTGCCCTAGCCCACAGTGCAAGAGCAATCCGCCCTGTGGACCGGACCCCCGATCTCAACGCGGCTAAAACAAGCGAAAAAGCGTCGACCGTACCGATCGATGGGATCACGAAACATCGTTAGGTTGGTTCGCATCCGTTACTTCTTAAGTTACATCATCGTCGATCGCCATATCCCCAGCTCAAGGTTTGAGGGAAACGTGCGTGTCACTAAAACCTTCATCCTGTCTTCGTGACGATGGGCATTGTTCTTCTTGAACTTCCTGGCCAGGTCAGAGCAGGGTCAAAAAAAAGTTTAGGTACGTTATCGATGGCACGTGGTTGAGTTCTTCTCCGTGGTCGACTGGTCAGATTCCATATGAATGCATCATCAGTAGGGGGTATTGCCCGTAGTGCCATTTCAGCAAGTTGCCCAATGCAATGAATGCACCAGTGAGTCAACGTTGCTTGCAGTTGCTAGCGATCGGTTCTGCCTAAGCACGTCGAACATGCTTGCAGGCATCGGAAAGTTCGGTTACGATAAAACCACTGAGGTTAGCATTGGTTGCCCACTTCCACAATCCAGTTGTACGGCAGGCCGTGCGCTACACTATCGCTAGCTAGGTGGGTAGCTTTCGAACATCGATAGGCTAAACCGTAACCACAAGAGTGTAGGCATGCCTGTCCTCACGTGGACTATCCGTCGACGGTCCCGGAGGGATGCAGCGTTGGGGACCCTCCCAAAGCGAGATGGTCATACGCAACCGTATGCCACATGTTTTTTATCAAGTGGTCATTTGTCACGACAGGCTCTACACTTGAACCTACTTGGTGATATCTGTATCTTGCTAGCTCAAGGCCGGTTACCGTTGGCCGTTGAACGAAGAAGACAGTTGTTGTCCGCCTGAATACTAAGCTGCTGTACTTAGTCGGCTACGAAAGCTGAGAGGGCCGGCTCCTGTCAAAGTTGGTCACACCCGCGGCCCGCCAGGTGACTTACTGCTCTAGCTGACAAGCCGTGGGAGCCTCGTTCATTGCACGAGCTTATGTTGGATGAGAGCTCAGCAGCACTGACACATCGATCGCTCCGGAGACACTCGCTTGCATTAACTAAGAGAAGTTTTGATTGTCTTGTCTATATCCTGGGATTTCACGCTTAGGGTTTCGGCAGAGCGCGAAACTCGCGACTAGGGAGTTCAACTTTCTCAGATTGCCACGTTTCCAGCGTCTCAGTGGCGATATCCGGTAGCGGTCTTGGCAGAGCGCTCGAGTGCACAAAGCTCACTTGCGCGAGGACATCCTGCCTTATCAGCTAAACTCGTAGACTTAACAGGAGGATGTCTGGGAGTCGATATCTCGGAAGTGGCGGACGGCCACCTCGACCGTTTGAGAAGTCAGTTTCAGCGGATTCCAAGCTTGGAGCGCCAGTGAAGACTCGCAAAGCAGAATGGGAGGCTAAAGTCCGTGCTAGCTTCGTAGCTAATGTAGTTCGAGGTCCAAGCAAACTTGAAGACGAGAGTGCAGTGGTCAGTGGCTCGAATGAGGTCGACCTGAGCGCTAGCAAAGCTAGGGTGCAAGGAACGGCAGCACTACCGAGGAGTCGCGCTATGAATCATTCAGGCCAAACTCCAACATTTGAGGAGATCAAACCAGGGTCAGCTGGAAATCGTCGACGTGCACTTTCAACGACGCACTGCACTAGTCGAGCAAACTGGGAAGCTCAGGTCCGAGCCAGTTTTGTGACGGAGGTCGTTCGGGGGCCTTTAGATGCGAACTGCGGACGAACGACTTATGATGGAGCAGAGTTAGCTGCGTGTGCAGAGGAAGAGACGGACGACTTGGGCTTTCTGGCCCGTCGACAAGAGATAGCGCGAAAAGTGCAGGATACAGAGTCAGAGATCACGAGTGTTTTGGAGAAACTTCGAAGCGATCTGGTCAGTAGGTTGTATATGCATGCAAAGCGATCTGGTCAGTAGGCTGTATGCATGCAAAGCGATCTGGTCAGTAGGCTGTATGCATGCAAAGCCGGTGTTGTTAACTATTTGATTCATATGCCAGGACTCGTGTTATCATACAGCAGTGCGTACACTTAGTACGAAACCCTAAAACTGAAGCACCTTGCCTTCCGGGACCGTGCGTGTTATATGCCATACGACAGTCACTGCTGGCATCGAATACTATGCAGTATGGCGCTGAATGCATAGAAAGTTGGAAGTTGGTTCGCTGAACTGAAAAATAGCAACAGTGGAAACTATTGTCAGAAGTCAAGGAAGTTTGTACTGTGTGCATGCATCAAACATTGCACTACACTAACACCGGGACACGACTTGGAACTGAATGGGAAAGGGTGGCTCCAGTCCGTGCCCAGCCTGCCATGTTCTTAAAATAGCCATTGCGCACCCTCCCTGTTCTTAATTGTTCTCAGTGTGTTCAGCTGTGTACTTGTGGCAATAACTACCTGCAGCTTGCAATATTCGCATGGTACTTAAAATATTTAAAATATTTCTGTAGGATGTGTTTTACTGAATTCACTAAAGTTGCTTGTTTGTAAGGTCTTTTAGCATGTTCTTAACTTCCGATCCCAAAATTCCATCCTGTCTGTCAGTGCTGTTAATTTTTGCCCAATTTCCAACCTGGTGTTCTTCGGCAAAGCTTTTGTGTCTCAATGTTAGTGTAATAGTATACAGGTAAAATCCCAATAATTTGATTATAAAAAATCCGTGTATACACTTTA
>JAOWAW010173397.1:1948-19644 GCA_028565695.1 Nicola tetela
CATGTCATATTGTAACAGTTTGCCTATATAGAGCTGGAGAATTCCAATTGAAGGGACTGAACCAACACATACATATTGTGTGTAAATAAACGAAAACAAGAGGGGAAATATTAATCTGAGAACAGACAGGTTACTGCAAAACTGAGAACGTGTGTTCTTACAGTGAAGCAGCTCTTTCCAGTTCCTCGACAGCCAGCTCTGCTTCTTCAGTTGTGCTCAAAGCACTGCCAAGACCTTTAACAAAACACAAACACAAAGAAAATGAATTGCAGACCAAAACAAAATCTGCATGAGAGCTATTGCGGGTGGAGACGCGGTTGAAGCTCATTTTTAAGGGGATTGAACGAACCATACTACAAAATAAAAAAAAATCATGCTCCCTATAGTATGGTTCATGATAGACTGCGATCTCAGCAACCTTGAGACTGAGGTTGCAGCTTTACATGAGTCAGTAGCCTACATTGGAGGCTACATTATCTAATATATGTATGTAGGTCCACTGAGCATGCCAAGGGCCCATTATGCCATGCCAGGAGCCCAAGATGCACTAGCAGTACAAGCCTGTCAGACTCACACACGCCCACACCTCTATAGCATTACCCCTGAATACACTCTCGTGGACCAAGACTGGACATAGCACTGAGCTGCTTGGTTTCTTGTTTTACATTTACGTACAGAATGCTGATAATGAAATCTGTTCCAGTACCGGGGTCTAGAGCTATCCCTCACAATTTAGCAAGGGAAGGGGAGGGAGTTGGTGGCATATGAAATCAAATACGTTTGCACTCAAAGTGCAAATTTATGGCACGTTTCTAGAGAAGACCGCATAAAAAAGGATGGGGAAGCTCACAGATAGGAAAAGCTGCCCAACTGAGAGGTGAGGAAACAGCAACTTGAGACACAGAGCTCATGCCAGAGAGAGATAAATCTTATACAGAAAAAATGGTCCATTTCACTCAGTTCAAATGACCTCACAAATACATAACAGAGCAAACACTTCTTTGCTAAAACTGTCTTCAGGCAAAACAACATCCTTGAGGTGTGCAGCCTACCTCTTCCACAAAGTCTGTCTTGAAATCGCTCAGCAAGGTCTTGTCGCTCAATGTTGAAAAGTGCATTACATAAAACAGAACCTGTCGCTTTTTCACCATGTACTTTCTTCCATGCCTTTAAAATGCTGTACGCCAGTTTATCTGTAAACGTTGCTTCAGCTACTTTAAAGATTTCATCATTACCAATATTCAGCTTCACAGCCAGACCGATGCACTGCTCATGATTGGATATCACAGCACCGACATCCCTTAAGAGCTGATCGTTTGCTGGAGAGTCCAACCTGAACATCACCAGAGCCACATGGGTGATTTAGCATACATCATTCACAATCCATAGAAACCAATACAGGCAAAGACACCATACTAAGTCTTAGCATTGTCTCCTAAAACCTGAGGGGCAGAGGGTGACTGAAGCATCGAGCCAATGTGAGCAACAACGCGTTCACACGACTCACCCAGCAGCAGCTGATTTAAGTTCAGTGGAAGCCCCTTCTACTTCCTCCACCAAAGTCTGATCTCTAGATCTGCCAACATCTGTGGAAAACACACATTCACAGACCAGGGTAAAAGTTAATAACAGGCAATTGATGAATACTCACTGAATTCAGGTATGGGAAGAATTTTATTAAAGCCATAACACAGAACAGACTGAAGAAGTTCGTGAAGTAGAAAGCTGAAGAGCAACAGACTATAGACGTCAAATCTTTGTAGACCATTATAATCAGACAGAAAAGCGAAAGATAAGACCACAGCTCATTCATTTTCCCACAAAACGCCTTTCACCTCACAAAATCCCAGCAAAATATTGTGTGATCCTTCCAGGTATGTGATGGTATGAGTGTGGATATTTACACACCCCTTGACTCTCCTGAGCGAACACTACTTACCTCTGCCAAGAAGTCGGCCTTCAAATTGATCTGCCAGTGTTTGCCATCCCATGTCATGAAGAGTAGCATGCAAGACAGCACCTGTCGCTCGTTCACCTTGCAATGTCATCCACTTCTTCAAGACCTCATAGGTAAGTTTATCCGTGACCTTTGTTGTAGCTACGCGAAGTACTTCATTCTCACCAATCTTCAGGCTCACAGCCAGGAAAACACACTTCTCGCGGCTCAAGATTGCAGCTCCAATGTCCCTTAAAAGCTGATCATCAGGTTGACTGTGTTCTCTGACAGCATGATGAGTCACACTACACCAAACAAGTCAGTTAATAAGTTGCTATGGTGAACAACAATGCTTTGTCATCACCAAAATAGCCTCAGTGCACTGGAGCATTATGGCTGAACAACCTACATGCAATGGAGCAATCATGAGGCTGAAGAATCTACATGTATAATAGTAGATCACAATGAATGGCATACTGTTTAGGCACGTTATGAATTTTTCTGTGGCTTCCATGTGACTACATACATGTATTTCTTGATATGGAAACCACTCTGTGATCAATGACTCAGGGTGGCTGTAGGGCAAGAAAATTCTTTCAGGCAAATATGAGCAGTGATGAGCAATCAGAAAAAAGTGGCGGACAATGGAGTCCTTCATCATGGATCTATCACGTACATCTTATTCGCAACATAAATGACGAGCTCACATCGGACGCTTAGTAGCAATGGGAGATCTGCGAAAACTGACATAATACGGGGAGCTTACCGATCACCGGCTTCAGACAATGCGCGAATTTCGGGTTGAGCTGTCAACAACGTTGGCGGTCCTGCAACCCCATCAAAAAATGTCCACTGGTTGATTTTACCTCTTCATCAGCTACTCATCTTTCTTCTTTTATACCTTCTACTTGTGCTCTCTGGAACGCCTTGTCTTCTGCAGTAGTCTCTTCTTTTTCTTTTTCAACTTTCTTTGCTCACTCGCCTGGATTCTCATCATTCCAATCATGGCTTCTCTTTGGACTCTAGTTCTGCATTCCTCTTCCTGTACGTCTTGTTTGCTTTAAAGGAGAGCCTCTAGATTAGCCATTGGCTATTTGGTAATCTTTTTAAAAGAATCATTGACTACTACTACTACCTGATGTGGATGGAGAAGCTTCAAGGTACTCGTCTGGAGCGGGCGGTGGTCTTAGCGTGTCGTCTGCATCCTCAGAAGAGCTGCCAAGCGGCGTTTCTTCAAGCGATGGGGACTCCATGTTGGAATCACTCCAGAACACAGAATGTACCTGCAGTCCACACTAAACGAATCATCGTTTTCGAGCCAGCCGCCCGGTCAGCCTAGTAGGTGGAGGCAAATCCGGAAAATCCCGAGTATCTATCACACCGTGCACTGAGGCGAGACACGGTATCAGCGCTAGCCAAGGACCCTCAACGAAACTGGACCGCTGTTCTAACGAGCTCCCAGGTAAAAATCGACGCGTTTTGTACTGTGTGACGAAAGTGAGAATCTTGCAGGCCTACTGGGCCTACGTAGGTGAAGGTGAACACAATCTAGCTGAGAAGCTGCTGTGACGGGCAAAGCAATACAAAGTATGTACTTCCGGCATAGGATCTAGGAAGAGCGCATGCGCAACTTCAGGCCGCGAAAATCTTTCCTTGTGAAAGCTCACATCTGCACTGAGTCAGAGATTGAGGACGCTGTGGGGAAAGTCGAGTTGATGTATACAATAGTAACCGAAGCTGCGGGATTCAATATCGCTGAATAGAAACCGAATAAAAACCGAGGCGAAGCCGAGGTTTTTTACGAGGTTTCTATTCCGCGATAATCCCGATGCTGAGGTTACTATTGTATTTAGGACATTTATGACCAGGTCCTTGGCTTTCTTTTTTCATTTTTGAAGAAGAAAGCACTCCTGAAAGGAAAGGACGGCTAGCAGCCAGCTGAGCAACGCACATACAATCGCTTAGGAGTCACATATTACCATCTGTCAGCAAGCAGTCCCTCGTGGCGTAGTTAGATAGGAGCAGGACTCGTGATCCAACAGTCCCGGGTTCAAATCCCGGTTAGATTCCTTTATTCGTGTTTTTTCCTTAGTCATTCTTCTTCTTCTTCGTTGAAAGTCAGTATAAGTCGAGAAGTAATTATACATTTATGACTAAGTCCTTGGCTTTCCTGACCGCAGGTTTGTCACTAAGTTAAAAACCTCTCAGATTTCTATCGCAGAATAGAAACCTCTGTCTGTTGTATGCAACCAAACGGGAAGGAAAGTAAATTAGGGGGAGTAAATGTTCTAATATTAATTAATTAAAGGGGTTGCGGTGCTGTGAAACTGTCGTCTGATTGTCAATACAGGCTTACTATACTGATTGCCACCCATATAAGCAATTTTTTTTAAAGCAGCACCAGAACCTGGAGTCACCGGCCTTCCTTAACTGGTACATGTTTTCACCATTTACACGCATTTTGTTGGTAAGGCAGTGGGAAAATGGTTAACAAGGGTATAAAAAGCTTTCTTTCAAACTTTCAGACGTTTGAAAAGCTCAGCTCAGTCCCTCGGCCAGTTTCACCAGCCTGGTCACACTTCAACAAATGCAGCACCAAAACAGTAGGGGTCACTTTCCATCCAATTGGCCATTATACTCCATCAAAACCACAAGCAATTTGAATAAAATAGAAACTGACGTTCCCTTCAAGATCCATCTAATGGCATGTAAGGCAACAAAATGAAACAAAATGTCCAATCTAGTTTTGCAGGCACTAGATTCTATACTATAGGCACAGAAGTCAATGATTGTGCGTGTGTGTGGTCATGATAGTATGATAATGCGTGACAACATTGCATGTCAAGAGGGCCAAACCGCCGCTTAGCACTGTAAAGCAGTCAATGTGTGAGTATTACTCAAATGAATGATCATTGTGCCCTGCACAAGAAACATCAACATAATGGAAAAGGAAAGAAGTACAAAAAAAAGGAATGGCCCTGACTCACCTGCTGATCACTATCATCCTTCAACATCAAAGATTGGAGGAAGATCACCTACACAATTGCATGACTAAGCTTAGCTGCTTTTCTATACTTACTACTAGAGAGACAAGGAGTGCTCTGGAGAGAGATACTGTCTCCAGCCTGTACACTCACATAAACAAGACAAATTAAGGCCAATGATTACACAAGAAAAGGAGAGACCACAATATGAATATTTTTTATCTCAAACTTTGTTTTGAAGTATCTCCCTGGCTCAAGAAAACTGACAAGAAGAGATAGACACTCCAGGTGGTCTTGAAATGAAATCCACTTCCCTTCCAGCTCAGTCGAGTCAACATGCATGAATGCAATTTATAAAAATTTAATAAATTCAACTAAAGTGGCATAGAGCACATTGAGATGACATTTATGAGGATGACTGAACACATTACATTTATACCACTTCACGAATGTATGCTTTATACAATACTATAAATATTACCAAATCTAGACACAACAGCAGTTTCTAAGAGGAAAATGCCCTGCCATGTTATCCACATTGGTAAGACTTAAACCAGTGCCTTGACTCAAATATCACCAAGGTTGCAAGAAAGAGTTGGTATCTGTATATAGTCTTTGGCTGCATCAACCTAATCTAGTGCTTGGTAGTAGAAGGTTTGTCTTCAGCCACAGGTTGCTTCTGTGAAGACTGAGCTGATGCAGCTGTTGTGGTTGTAGTACTAGTATTTGTGTCTATGCCACTTGATGTCTGCTGTTGACTGCTGGGCATTTGAGTGTACGGGATACTGCCGATGGAATCACCTGAACTTGGCGTGGAGTCTCCTTCTGGGATGTTGTAGATGTTAATAGTTGGCACTCTCTGTATACAAAGACAGAAAATTTACCAGATTACAGTAGTGTAATTTGCAGACTGGGACCAGTTGGTTTTTGCTATGGGGTAGTCACAAGACACGGCAAAAAAGTACATGTACCGGTGTCTGTAGTTGACATGATCATCATTTAGGTAAAAATAAAGATATTAAACGTTCAATAGTGAACCAATGATCAGTTTTCAGAACTCTTTCATGCACAAACAGAAAACAGTGGAACAATTTTTTATATGAAAGACAAGGCAGAGATTTCCCTCAACTGTACAAAACCGTGTGCTGGTCATCTGAGGAAGTTTTCCTACACTACACTTGGCTTACCTCTGATTGCTGAGGCCACTCTTGAGAGAGGGTACCAACATTGCTCAGAGCCACTTGCACAGCCGTAGACTCCGGTTGTTGTCTCTGTCTTCTCACCCTTAAAAGTTGCACGACGAGCACAATAATGATAATTGCAAGGACAACGCTTATCCCCAATGGAATGAGGTAGTGAGTCTGACAAGTGGCAAACGGTAACAAAACTTATCATTATCAGATCAGTAGGCTTGGTGAAGTGAAAGAAAGTGTTTACCATCCAGCATCCTATTCACTGAACTACCAACAGGTGGGGAATGGAGATTTGAGATACTCAAAGCTGAAAAAAACAGTCATCTTGAGTGGAATGAAGAAACACATTTTAAGCACAATGTTAGATGTTATTGCTTTCTTTATAATTACTGTACTTTAACAAAATTTCAGTTAGTTAAATTTTGGTAATCCTGGCCTGAAGGCACGCTGGCATAGTTTAATTTCCTCTTCAGTGAGTCATCCGTCAAGTTCACACCTCCACTCCAGGATTGCCTTGAACAGGTATAAGCCCCAACCCCTACTCCCCTAACCTGCACGATTGCCCCATTGAAAAAAATGGGAGCATCATGCCCATTGATTATCCCTAGATGACATGTTGCTATTCTATTGTACTAGCACTGAAATTTCAGGTGCATGTTTGATTTAGGTACTGAAGGGTTTATATGGAATATACCAAAATTGAATGAACACGGAAATTCTCTAAAATTACAGTATTTGACTTTGTACTACTTACATCTTTCTCTTCATCACTCTTCTTCTCACCATGCCCATTGACCTCCACACGATCAGCTTCTGGTTTTGGTGATTGACAGCCACCAGGTGCACTGATCTCCTGCGCAATAAAACACACATACATATTTTGGAGCTTGTAAAATGTATTGTTGCACTTTAAGTCAGATTCAGTTAAGAACAGCGAATGACAGTCTTCTGCATGTCATAATTGTCAGTAACCATACAGGGCTACTATAACAACAAGTTAGTAGGCACACAGTACTTACCCCTGGACGACATGGCCAACTGCTGATCGGTGGTATGTCGAAATAATTATCAGGCACATGATCTTTACAAAGAATTTTTTGATCAGGAGTTAGGGTGCAATATGCTGGACAGCCTGGACATCCTGTGATGCAAGAGGGAACAAACAGTGAAATTGATTTAATCACCAGTTATTAAGCATCTTCAAACTACAAAATATTTGCCATGATACAATTCTCTACCTAGAAGTTGATTGTGCGGTTTACATTACATTCTTTTGTTTCATTAGACACTGTTACAAATAGGCTGACAGTCAGGTGTGTGTCTTAGGTTTGCATGAAACTACAGCTGCATTTTAATATCAAACAGACCTCAGTTATCAGTACTGCCATTGCCCTGGAAATAATACTGAGACAAAGACGATCCCCCCCCCCAACCCTCTCTCTCTTTCTCTTTCTCTCTCTGTCTCTGTCTCTCTGTCTCTCTCTCCCTGTCTCTGTCTCTCTGTCTCTCTGTCTGTCTGTCTGTCTGTCTTTCTTTCTCTCTCTCTCTCTCTCTCTCTCTCTCTCTCTTGAGGTAATTTGAAAGATCTACAACCAGATAATGTCGTTTGGAGAGCATCCTTTAGAGGCACTAGACACTAGAACCATTCACTAATTTCTAGTATCTTGAAGACAATTAAAAATTGGTATGCAAATCCTATAAAAGGGAAATGATTTCAGTTTGGTCTAAAGTATAGGCAGAACTGAGCAGATAATGACTGAATACAAAGAATGAGGCAAGAAGGAGGAAAAGAATACAAGTTATTTATTTTGATTACCCATATGTGAATGGTCCTTTCGCCTAAAGGTTGAGTCAGCTTGAGGAGGGGGCACTTCAGCCGCTGGATCACAATCTACACCAGGCGTACACATCTGGACTTCGCAAGCCACACCAGAGAAGCCAGGATTACAGCGACACGTTCCATTTCCTCTCCGACCATCAAAGCACTGAACACATAGACACAAGTTATCAGCCAGAGATGACAGACACTATGCAACCTTCTTTCACCAACTGCACATAGATATGTATATATTAAATCCTGAGTGCTTTGCTTTATCTGAGCCAATAAATCCCCAGAAAAATAAAAGTTTAGCTTCATCTTCAACTTGGTTTCACTTTTTAACTATCACTGTCACTGCCGTATAACCAAATGGCATTACTATGTTGAATGTCAAAGCACATTCAGACAATGTAACCATAAGCGTGGACACAAAAGTTACAGCTTCCAATTCTGAACGACTGAGTACAGTATATGCACTGCACATGATCACACTTCACCACACAATACAGCGAACATGTAACTGAAGCATTTCTCTCCACAACAGAGTTGTCATCAAAACATTCATGATGACCATCAGGCCAAGTGAAAATGAGTTATTGACATGTGTTGTCACATTTGTACACAAAAGACAAAGTACAGAAACATTCCCAGCTTCCTAAATTATGACAAAAGATGTACAGCAATAGTATATGAACTGCTTACAAGTTGACAAATGGTAATCCCCTTTTAAGTGGCTGTCCCCAGCACTGATAAAGCATATTGCAGTGTTACTTAAAATTCTCTATCCAATACTCTGATAAATTTCCAAGTTCTCTCACCTGTCCGTGGCCATTACATGGCATGAGCAGAGGTCCTGGACATTGCTGACACTGCTCGCCATGGTATCCTGGACAACAACCTTGTGCAGTCCCACTACTTCTTGTCGCTACCGGAGCCTTTAATGACAAACAGTCCAGTCACACAAAAAGTGTTCAACCACACTGGTCAATATTTTCCATCAACACATGAAAAAAATTAGCAGAATGTAGAAATCTGAAATGATCAACTGACATTTCCAAGTTGCAGAACTTTTTCTGTATGGTTAGCAACCTAAGAACTTCTATTAAAAATCTATATGCCGGGATGATAAAAAAAACTAAAACTGCAAAAATATTCACCACATTAATCTCCCAAAAATCTTCAAATAGAATAGATCAAGGAGCAGTTTGTAGCTATATTTTACCATATGTGAAACAAAATTAATAGATGCCATTCTGGCAAGCCATACCGCGTATTGTCTTGGTGTGGTGTCCCGTATACATTCTGTTGACCGGCAGTATCTAATGGTTCCACGACAATGCATGTCTTGGTATGGACAGCATGGCTCATGCCCAGGCCCTCCAAGGCGACCGTGTGGCTGACAGCTTAACGTAAGCCTTGGTCCACAGATCACACAAATACCCTCAGGAAGAGAAAGAGAGAAAGAGAAAGTCATCATATCAACAATTCAACAGGTTGGATTACATGTATAAGCTTACTAGTATTAGCATTAAAGCGGCTCACAGAATCTCCTTAAGGCGCCTGCAAGACATCCATGCCACACACCTCTTGTAAATAACGTTAACACTTCTACCCACTTCAACTTCACTGTGTATTGTGCATGATAACGTGTTGATATGTAGCTTGCTTGCTGGACTCCTGAGCAGGGTTGGGTACGTATAAATTGGGTGGATTTTCGGAAACAATCAATCACAGATCCACTGTTTGCGAGGATGAAACAGGTTCAACTGCGCATCCAAATGCTGCCTGAATTACATTAAAGAACCACCTAACAGTTTGTCTTTCGTAAAAGACCAGCAAACATTCTAGATCTGTTGATTGACAGTATCTAGTAGTTCCAAAACAATCTTTCTTTCAAAATTTTCAAATAAAGCCCTTATGAAGCTATCCTTAAGGTGTCTGCGCACAGAAAAAGGACAATTCACATCTACAAGAAAAAAAACATTTCGAGCCTTTTTTATTGGTTTTTTTATTACCAAGGCATGCTTACTTTGAAGACTTCATGCTTTGGTGGCGATGGGACTAGAGGTCGGTGCTCTTCAGCTCGTGCATCCTTCGGACAAAAATTTGGAACATTGAGTTCTGTGACCTTGTGTACACCCGAAACGAAGTGAATGACACCATTGCTTGCCTCAACATTTGCACGCACAAGCGTAATGTCACCCACACGGATGGCACCCTGGTAAAAGAACAGCATTCTGGTGAAAATGTAACACAATGCAGGTGATACCTATTATTATAAGAAACGAAAGATTCACATGTACACATTCTGGAGCAAAGACTGTGATCACACAAGAAAAGATTTAAGTGAAGATACCAGTAAGAAAAAAAGATTTTCAGTGGACATTTGATGCCATTTGACTATCTCTCAACTTAAAAATCTCCTACAGTGTTGTGTATCAACCTCAGTTGGTTCTTGCGCAGACTTCATGATTCTGAAGTGCTTTTTGAATCTAAATTACAGAGTCTGTACTAGTGCTGTGCCAGGTCTATATATTTCGTATACTGTCTACATATCTACTCATTCCTGGGGGTTTCTATTAGTGCTAAGTATTTATGGAACTCATAAAAAATGACTTTAGTAACATTGTCATGATGTGGCAGTGTCCATTGAAACTGTACCCTGTGACGAAGCTGCTCATATGCCCTCTCAGCTACAAGGCTTATGTTGCCCACCGATATTGTTACGCAGAGAAGTGATTCAATACAGTCAAGTGGGTGGTCTTGCCCTAAAATGTCGACTTGTAAAGCCCCAGCCTTTAATTTGATGCCATACTTTGATGGACCGTTGTGGTTTTTGTTAAAACCCAAGCAACATATGCTTAGACCCGACTATGTATACATGTGCCTGATCTATCATTGGGTCAGATTGGCTATCTGCTAGGCCCAATACAATAACAGTCATTCATCAATCAGTCTGATACATACTGTGGTCACACAGTTATAGGTATTTAAGGACATACGACTATGAAGAAAAAACCTGTTGCCTTTTGGAGATAAAAGTGCTAAAAATTCATTAAAAACTACAAACAGTGCATGCTTGGAAGCATTGCTGCTGCAGATGAACCATAGTTACTGAATGGACCATTTCAGCACCAGCAAAATTCAGACCAAATTTATTATGTTTTGATCAGGTTGCCCTGATCATCCTCAAGTAATAGCAGCCAGAACATAGGTTTGCTTATTAAACAGTTTGACCACTAACCTCAGAAGTTATGGTCACACGAGGTCTGAATGTTGAATTAAGGGTTGTGAGAGAGCGGCCTTGTCTGGCGAGCTGAAGTAAACCAGCATCTGTGTACTGTTGAGCAGAAATATCAAAGTGACTCCTCAATAAGACGATGATATTCATGACAAACTTTCAGTGCTTGTAACCATGGTTATCACTAGGTAACAGCCCTTACACGACACATTGCCAAAGAGACAAATCTATCGGAGATGCAGACACTACTGGCTACTCAGGGAAAGCTCTTTCTGTACGTGAAGCAGTGGCAATCGTCATCTTGCAAAGACTCCTTTTGACAACAGGAACATCAGAAATTGGTGCATATTGAAATAATAATAATCATAAGATAATAAATATGCTACATGAGTAACAGCATATATGGTATGATGACCGTACCTTTCCCACAACAATGTGTTTAGGAAGAATTGACGAAATTATCGGCACACCTCCCTTACCCTGGAGAAGAAAACAAAAAGGTCCAATCTTGACTTGAGTTAGTTGGTTATGTAAGTCTCTTACAATAGAAAAAAAAAAACAAGGAGAAATCATATTGTGCTAGTCGTAATGTCAATGAAAGGCAAATCGGTTATGCTTCCAAGCTCCAATGACAAACAATTGAGTCAACTATGGAGGAAGTGACCTCTAGGGGAGAGAGATCAAGGAATTAAGAAAACTGATCATGAGAGAAGCAGAAGGATGCAGCGAGAGAGAGAGGAAGAGATAGATAGAGAGAGAGGGGGAAAGAGAGAGAGAGGAAGAGCGAGATAGAGAGAGGGGGAAAGAGAGAGAGAGAGGAAGAGCGAGATAGAGAGACGGGGAAAGAGAGAGAGAGAGGAAGAGAGAGAGAGAGGAAGAGAGAGAGAGAGAGAGAGGAAGAGAGAGAGGTTGAGATAAAGAGATCCCAAGGAAGAGATGGGTAGACAACAAAACAGTCAGGCAAAATAAGACATGAAAGATATTGCCTCATTAAGGTTGATCTGTATGTGTTCTACATACATGTCCAAATTTCCACAACATATCCAACGTCATGTTCCACCTCTTTTCTATCTCATTCTCCAAAATTAAATTGCTGACAGCAAAGATGGTGTATGTTGCACTTCTGTTGCGCAAACGATGGTCCAAGTCAAAGTTCTAAACAGCAAACAACAGTCCAAGTCAAAGTTCTAAACAGCAAACAACAGTCCAAGTCAAAGTTCTAAACAGCAAACAATGGTCCAAGTCAAAGTTCTAAACAGCAGACAACACAGTACATTTGATGACAAACACTGAATGCTGCGTAAAAGCAAAAGGGTAAAGCAACATTTTTTTACGTGCATTGGCCAGTAGCACATTTTTGCTAATTGAGGGCATTTGCACGGCCTTACCCAGCACCACAGACATGGCCCTACCAAAGTAGGTGAAACCTCCCCAATTATTTTAAGACCCTGGGTGAGGGTCCGGCAAAGCCTCCCAGCCTCAGTTTAGAAGTGAGCGTCTGGCGGATTTGAGCCCGCTTCGAATCGCCACCTCTGAGAATGGAACTTGCACACGCTAACCACTTGCGCGCGCTAACCACTTGCACCACTGAGGTTGGTAGTAAGTATACTCCGTTTCAAAAAATTAATATAAGCCCCTGGGTTACATTGCTTTTCTATGTATTGCCATGGGTGATGGTCATTTTGTTTCGAAATAAACTGTAAAGACACTTTTATCAATTTTACTCAAAAACCTAACAATTGGATATTTTGGCAGTTAGCTGACAAAAGCCATTCAATTCTTACATTGTGACATGCACCAACGTATACTCTTACAAAATATCAAACACCCAAAACTATACAATCAAATAGATGTGATTAAAAGGTAACACTGTTGCAAAGGATTTTCAAAATTAGTGCCCTTTAACCCAGAACTTTTCTAGTATAAATCTATACTGGGCCAGTCCCAATTTGAGTCCCAGCTGATGAATCACCAGCCACAATTTTTTTCATTTAGTGCACATTAAGGTCAAATGAATATCTTCAAGACCACTGAATTAATCATCCAAATCAAATGACAAGCCAATCCTCAAAGTGCAGTTGGCTCTCTTATACTAGGCTCCTAATGTAGCAATTATATTATCATTCAGTGCCTCTACAAAAATGGCTACAAGAGGGAAGACACGAGCCCAGGAGCTCTCAAGTCCTTTGAAAATCAGCAGCAAGAAACCAAAAATAAGCAGTGCAGGTAGTGAGCACAATGATTCTCAACACTCAATGGAGCAAGTGGCAGAATGTGCGTTTGAAAGAGTGTCGGGGAAGCTCAAGGACAAGATGACAGCTGTTGTCAAGAGATCCTTTCGCAACTTTTGGAACGATTTCGGAGTCCAACTCGAAGCCATTGAAACCACGTGCAAATAGCTTGCACACACGGCAGAGTTTCAGGCAAGTAACACTAAACTTGAGATTGACCAATTGCGTGACAGAGTATGTGAGCTCAAACTAGCCCTAGCACGAACAGAGCTGGACGCTAATCTTGTTGTGTCCAGGGTTTCTGATAAAGTGGGCACAGATGAAAACACCAGAGAAGTTATACTAACACTTCGTCAGGACACCCTTGAGGTACCCATGGATGGAAATGATATTATTGATGCAGTTTGTCTTGGCCCTGCTCCCAAACAACCTGGCATCAAACCACCACGGCTGAGGCCGATCTTGGTGAAGACGAAAACTAAACAAACAAAAATGAGGATGATGGCTGCCCAGCGAGGCAGAAAACTGCGGCATATGGGGATCTACCTAAACGATGATCTTAGCCGTGACGAACAGAAACATCGCAAGCAAATGGTCGTGATCTATCTACAAGGAGCTGAGGGCAAACAATACCCAGCGTTATTTGGATTGTGCCTGCCCTGCAATTGGAGATCAAAGATTCTTTGAACCTCACAAGGCTCAACAATATATCAGCTCCCTTCCTGTTCTAAACATACAGCGGGAGCCCCTTGACCCCCATCATCAAAGAGTTAATTGGAGCCTCAAAGCACAGTTTGCCTGAGCCTCAGCTGAGGGTTCCCCCTCCCAATAGAGAGGCCCTTTGAGGGGGTCTCATGTTTCTGTTTCTTCTACCAGGCCCCTTCCTCACTCACTTTCTATCTCTCAGCTGAATTGCCAAAGTTTGCGCAGCAAATTTTCCAACGCTGAACACATGCTGTTAGATGAATGGAAAAGCAATTTATTGTGTTTAAGTGAAACTTGGTTGCAACCAAACTGTATCTCAGAAAACTTTCTCACTATTAAAGGCAACACCACCCATATCATGACTGTCTTGCCAGTCTTCACAGTCGACTGCTTGTTTACGTTAGGAATGACTGTTGTATGCACCACCAGACCAATTTGAAAAGTTCTCATATAGAAAATATTATTCTTGAGCTCACCTTTGACCTGCCTGCACCAAAACACTTGCACTTTTTTTTGCTATCACCCACACTCTCAATCCCCTGATTTCTTTGTCAACGTACTGTCGGAGCTAATTGTACAAGCTGAAAGGGGATCATCAGCATTCCTCCTGGGAGACTTTAATGCCAAACATCACTCTTGGGATAGACACTCTCCATCCAATGTCACTGGTACGAAACTGTCAGAGCTATTTCTGGAGTTTTCTCTTACACAATACGTGACTCAACCCACACACTTTTCTTCCAATGGGCATACCAGATCCGTCATTGACCTCTTCACTACAACGTGACCAGATCTTGTGGCAAACATCGAAGTAAGCGACATGATATCAGATCACTGCTGTGTCACTGCCCACTTGAACCTTCAACCACCAATGCACAAACGAGTAACCTATCTAGTGATATCTGACTTTGACCATGCAGACTGGACTGGTCCCCAAGTCACCTTGTTAATGGCTCCTCTCCTTACCACCGTCCAGGGCATGCAAAGCATAGATGCAGCGTGGGCAGCTTGGACCAGTGTTTTTACCACAACCCTACACTGATACATTCCTATTTGCCACATCACTGTCTGCACACACAACAAACACTGGATGACATCATGCCTACATCATCTGTCCACCACAAAAATCACTTATTCAAAGCCGCATGCCGGAGCGGGTCAGCTACTGACTGGACTCTGTATCGTCAAATCCGCAATCATTGCACCACGGAATTTCAAAAAGTGAAAAAGGCCTACTTACAAAAGAAACACGATGAGCTATCCACCAAGATCAACGGCAGCTTCGAATGGTGGCATATCTCTGTGACCAGAACCGAAATCCATGATCTCAAGCTAGATGGAGAGACTGCTGGTACTGATCAAGAAAAAGCTGACCTACTATGTGAGGTTTTTGCTCGACAGTGCAGGGCTACCCCTGCCCAAACAAACAACGGCATCCTTGGTGCACCCTTTCCTCTTCAGCAATCAAACCCTTCTTTTGACTCCAAACCCATCATGGAAGCCATGGTCTTTTGACGGCTACACCATCTTCCAGAGACCAAGTCAACCACAAATCTCAAGATGTCAAACCATGTGCTCAAGAAATGTGCATCACTCATCTTGGCTTCCTTATCCCATAACTTCAACCTCTCTTTGTCCACATGTACACTTCCTGCCATCTGGAAACAGGCCACCGTGATCCCCATATTTAAACAACAGGGCAGTAACCAGAATCCTTCCAACTACCGACCTGTCTCCCTGCTCCCTGCCGTTGCTAAACTCCTCGATGCCATCGCAAGCAGTCAACTTCTGTCATACTTCATGAAGAACAGCCTCATCAGCAAGCACCAATTCAGCTTTTTACCCAAACACTCAACAGTCACCCAACTGGTTTACATTGTTGACCAGTGGCTTAAGGCCATTACACAGAAAAAGCAGATTCACGCTGTTTTTATGGACTTCATCAAAGCCTTTGACCAGGTCTGGCATCCTGGCCTGCTTTTTAAACTAGCCAGCTGTGGAGTCTCACCGGGAAGCACCTCTTGGCTGGCCAGTTACCTGTCAGAGCAGACTATCACAGTACGAATCGGAGCCACCCTGTCTAATCCACGGCCAACACCGCAGGTGTTCCGTAAGGGTCACATCTGGGCCCAATATTGTTCCTGACTTTCATAAACAACCTCCCTGTAAACATTCCCATAGCGAAGGAGCTATACGCTGATGACGCCTTGCTACATCTCAAGATTCCCCACACCCCTGACTTGTTCTCACAGACCACTCAGGCTCTTCAATTACTGGACACGATCTCATGTTCAGAACTATGGGCTAAGCACTGGCATGGCTGCTTTGGCCACAGCAAAACCAAAATACTACCGGTCCGCTTGGTATCTGCATCTACTACGTTGAAGGAGCTACAACCATCCCTAACGATTGGTGGCCAAATGATAGACATTGTAGCACTTCACAAGCATCTTGGGATCACCTTCACTACCGCTCTCCAATGGCAGCACCACATTTAAGACATCCTGAAAAAGGGTTCTTGGCGAGCCAGACTACTCTACTGGATGGCACGCGACTTGCTGTTTGAGGCAACATGTAAGCTATACCTGAATTATGTCCATCCGACCTTAGAGTATGCCTCTGCCATTTGGCATGGCGCAATATGTGCTGAGGAAGCAATCACCCTTGAACGGCTCTAAGCAGGTGTTGCCCGCTGTCTCCTGTCTGCCCCATGGCACACCCCGAAAGCTTTTCTTTTATGGACACTGGATTGGCTGTCCCTCCTATGGTGCCATGAGATAGCGAGCATGACTTTGTTTCACCAGCTGATACACACTTGCCCACCTCCTCTTGATGATTTACTATTTCCTTTTTCTAGCATACATTCTCGCAGCAACAGGAAGCCCTGCAGACTGCTACTAGCTCAAATGACCTCTACCCACTATACTAACTCCTTTCTCTACCGCTCATCCGTCCTATAGAGCTCTCTACCTGGCTCATTACAATCTGAAACCAGTAAGTGCAAGTTTAAGATTGCATTAGAGCTTTATTGGGAGAAGTTTAAATACAATCCTGACAATAACATACCTTTCCAATAACCCTTTCATCTCTCTGTACAGTACCATTCCCAATCTCCTCCTCTCTCTACAATTTATGTATTTTCTTTCCGTGGAGACCCCCTCGATTAGGGTATCACTCCCTATTGAGAAATCCATCAAATACTAATAATAAATGAATGAATATAAATAAATATACTGGTATATTACTACAAGTTCAAAGGCAAAAACATAATTAACGCTTAACCAAGTGTAGTATCTATTTGATCATTTGGTTCTTGCAGATATCAATCCGTGTTTGTCGTTTGTGTAATGGTTAGAGACAAACTCGCCTGTAACCACCAACCCAAAGGTAAAACTGATCAATAAGGAACCCAGAAACAAATTTAAAGATTTCATGCTATTTCGTCTACTTCATGCTCCTGTTCTCCCAGTACAACCTCAAGGCTCACATTAACATCAATGTTTCCTTCAAGTAGTCTTTGCTGATGGAAGTCGAATACACAGATAATTGCACTCCTATGATTTTCATTTTTGCTCATGCACTTTCTC
>JAOWAW010173508.1:0-16055 GCA_028565695.1 Nicola tetela
ATAGCCTTTCTTTCTAATGCTTCCAATCGTTGTCTATCACCCGCACAAACTCCACAAGCAAATACTGAGCAACAATACTTTTTGTTTTGTAGTGTTCTTGGCACCAGGTACATCCTTGTTCAATGTCTGTCCTCTTAGATGACAATGAGTGTGCTGTGCAAAATGGCAAGTGTCAGCAAGTCTGCATCAACACAATTGGATCATACCGCTGCACATGTGTTGGCGGATTTGTGCTTGACTCAAACAACAGCACGTGCTCTTGTAAGACTTCTTTTCTACCCACATCATATGGAAAATGCCGTAAAAAACACTACCAATTCACATTTGCAGTTGATTCAAGGAAACGGGCCGAAGGCCATTTCCATCCCTCCAAGTTGTTGTTTGAATTTGAACCATTGTGTCTTGAAGGTTTTGAATGCATTGGTGTGTGTATGTGTCAGATAGAAGCCTCATGTGACTTAATGCCTAGAAGAAGACACCAAAATGGCTGACTATTCATCACCTATAATTGATTTTTCTTCAATACAATTCCATTGTGCTCTGTTCATTTCAATTCTGCTTGTAGTCACTTATTCATGCGGCATTGACAATGGTGGTTGCTCTCACACCTGCAACATTGTAGACAGCCAGCCACACTGCTCTTGCCCAGCTGGATTTCAGTTGGACGTTGACAGTAAAACGTGTATCGGTACGAATATTTGCTTTGAATCTGAATATTGGTCAACTTGAAGTCCTTGAGAAATTAACAATTTACATCGATGGTTGAGGATGTCAAACAGCAAGACTATAGCTGCTCTTAGCTGACATTTTCTAGATGTAATATCTGGCTGCCTTGGCTGGCCCTCTGCAGTTTGAGTGCTGCATCAACAGGCAGGCATTTGTATGACATCTGATGTTCGTGCACACATGTGTATGCCTGTGTGCCCATGTGAATGTATATGAATGTGTGTATGTGTGTATGTGTATATGTTTGTATGTTTGTTTGTGTGTGTATGTAAGCTTGAGCATATGTGTCGGTATGTGTAAATGTGCTTGTGTGTATAAGTAGAATTAATGTGTGCCAATAATTATGTTTGTGCATGTGTGTGTGTGTTTCTACAATGTGTGCCTCATAGCCTGTCTATCACCTGCATAATTCTCCATCTTTGCAGATATAAACGAGTGCAACAGTGGCTCTAACCCATGCAGTCACACGTGCATAAACACTGTTGGCAGTTTCCGGTGCAGTGGTTGTCCAGCTGACACATTTTTGGATTCAACAGGCCGAAAGTGCGAAGGTTGGTGTCCTAGTTGATCCATCAATAGAAGCAACCTTACCTTGAAAACTATTCTACTCTAGGTTGGTATTTTTGATTGAGTCTTATAAAGAATAATGGTGAAAAAAGATTCCCTTTGAGGCAGAGGAACTTAAGTCTTTGTTTGCTTATCTCTTTGCAGGTTGCCCTATCAAAAATGGTGGCTGCCAGCAGGGCTGTGTAACAAGTCATTTTCATCAGTCATTCTACTGTTTCTGCCACACTAACTACACTCTTCTTGACGATGGCAAGCGGTGCCAAAATACTGGTGAGCTGGCCTGTAACCCAAACTTGGTGAGGTTGTCTGTTCGGGATCATTAGTTTGTCCCAGAGGTTTAACAAATTGCAAAATTTTTCTGGTTAGTGTTGTCTGCACTCTGTTATCAACCACATACTCCTTCATGGAGCTCTAGTGTAGGTTAGTTTGACTACCATTTTGCCTGACCTATCTACCCCCAAGCTGCTGTGTGTCAATTTATCGCCTGCCCTGTAACTAGGGAAGACCTGTCTAATTGAAGTAATTAAGACTGCATTTACACATCTCCAGATAAATAGTTATCCAGGTACTTTTGACTTACAATGCAACTATAGTACAGCAGGCATAATCAGCAGAATGTATCTTCGCATTACACGGTTGCAGAAATATCTGGAGAAATTTGAATGCGGTGCATTTTCTATCAATGCTAAGCTTACCATGGTTACATCCATCATCAAAGTTGCACAGGCACCAAAATCATCTAGACTATGGTGCAGTCATCTTTTCACTTGTTCTCATTGTTTGACAAGCAGTTTGGGACAGTTCTGTCTCTTGTGGAGGATGGATAGCCTATTTATATATGGCTAACAGCATTACCAACACCTGCTCAGATAAATGCTGACACCACAGCTTGGCAGATGCAATGAAGTGCTTGTCTTTGATCTCGTGGCTACTGAGTTAAATTCACCACTAGCCATGTTTATGCCAATGGTTTGCAGTAGAAGAAGGCTTCCTTGCCCGTATCTGCTGGTTTTCTTACGGTTCCTACAGTCTTATCCATCTCAAGTCAAAAATGAAATCACCCTGAACGCCCTATAGGTTGATTTATATATGTAGTTCTCCGTGGCCAAACTTGGCACCACTTCAAGGTGAGCATGGCTGTTTGCACAATCCAGGGATAACCAGAATCGAAAATACCAGTGGTGAGGGAAGGTCTTAATTAGAGGATTTCCACAGCAGTGCTTGGCTAAGAGAGGGCAAGTGATCAAAAACTCATATTGCCCCTAGGTATGAAAGGAAGAGTTTTGTCTTGCAGCTGCCTCCATGGATTTACCAGGTTGTAGAATATTGCAAGTTAGCACATATTTGTTCCTGAACTGTTTTACCTTGCATGAGTGTACACTCTCAAGGGCAACAATGAGATGCAAGTCAAGACTGTAATACTTCTTTTGAGCACCAGCACCATTTTTTACCTTAATTTCAAAGTGAAAATTTGCTCGTCTAAATGCTGATCAATAGCCTGAAAGAAAAACAGGATTTAGCCATCTTTCTCTCATTGTGAATAGAAAGCAATAACAAACTGACGATCGTATAGCATGCTAAAGCATCTTCCACTTTATCTCTGACCATTACTCATTTGTGTGTCAAGGGAAATAAATATTTTCAACCCTTTAGAAATAGCACCTATGCTATTCCCCTTCAGCCACAATAGTTCAATAGACCAGCCATCTTTATTGATATTTTCATCTATAGGATTACGTGAGATCACCAAATTCTAGATATAGGTGACCTGAGGCACCAAAAGCGATATCTTCGGCTTCACGTGCCCAATGATTCACAGTCTAGTCTTTCTTACAGCAAAAATTGTCTGATAAGACAATTCAGTGTTCCTCTTCTTGTTGTATCAATCTTTGCAGGTATTCGCCCTTTTTTGATCTTCACCAACGGCGACTCAATCCTTAAACTCAATTTTGATGGCTCAGGTTTTCTGACCACCCATCCTAACTCTTACTTGCAATTCACAGCGTGTGACGTGGATTTGAAGACCAATACTGTGTACTTAGCAGCACTCGACAGCCGAGCGGGAGCAACTCCTTTCATTGGGTATACACAATTAGCAGCAGGCAGCGTTGTGAGACATCTGGTACCAACCAATGTGGGCTTTGTTGAGAACCTTGAAGTGGACTACCTATACCGCAAGCTCTTCTGGATAGACAGCAGGTAAATGTTGGGGATAGTTGGTTACAGAAAGAAGATATTTTGTGATTGTCAAGGGAGCCGAGGAGAACGCAAAGTATATAAAGAGAATATGCATTGGCCAGTAGCACATTTTTTGCTAATCTATGGCTTTTGCACGGCCTTACCTGGCACCATAGCCATGGCACTAGCAAAGCCTACCTAGTTATTTTTAAGACCCTGCATGTGGTAAGGTCTGGCAAAGCCTCCCAGCCAGCGATTGAGAGTGAGTGCCCAAGTGAATTTGAACGCGCAGCGAGCGGTTACTTCTGTTATAGAAATTGTGTGCTAAGCACCTGTGCCACTGAGGTTAATTGGTCAAGATGAAAAAGGATAGGGAAGAGAAGCGCGACAACAAAGGTGAAGAGCATGGTCTAAACAATTTTACAAAACTATTGAAATGTCCAGATTGCACACGTCTTTCCACCTGTCCTGTTGAAATCAAGGTTGCGAGTGTGATAAGACGCATTTTATTTTCAGCTTCAACGTCATCAAACGATCAGACCTGAATGGTGCAAACGTTGTCACCATCGTGTCACTGTCAGCCATTGTCAGTGGTGGGAAGCCATATGGCCTGGTACTTGATCCTTTTGATAAGTAAGTTCTCCTTAAATAGCCTCATGATCACCTGTGTCTCTAAATAAACTACCATGTTGATGGCTTCGAGTGCTGATAACATTGTTAGTACAATAATAACTTAGTAGGGCAGAACATAGCTCAGAGAAATTGCAAGCAGCCTCTCAGGAGCAGACCTGTTTCAAAGAACACACGTCTATCCTCATGGTGCATTTTTTATTTTGGTTTTTTTCATGATCAAATGAGAACAGCTCCATGTATTTTTCCATCGTTGGTGGAAGCCAGCCTAGTATCTTCAAGTCCAGTTTGGATGGTGGCAATCGCCAAGCACTCATCAGCTCACAACTATCATGGCCTTATGGCCTTGACATTGACTTTGTTGACAACAGATTGATTTGGAGTGACGGATCAAGGCAAAAAGTTGAGTCAATAAATCTCAATGGGACTGGTCGTCAGACACTTCAAAGTAAGCAACCTTCAAAGGTATCTGCCAACTATCGCTACTCAAACGAGAGACCCTTAGCAAGGGTGTGCAGTGGTTACTACTCAGAAGTTGCTAGGTGAAATTAAGAAATGTCTTTAATGTTAAACAAACTGTTACTTTTAGCATGATTTCATTGTTATGCAGTGTTCCCCTGAATTTTTCGAAGTTGCTCGGAAATTGTCAGTGACAAACTTCTTCAGATAGCTGTAGGTTGAAAACCTCAACAAGAGATCTCAACTTTATAATAAGCAGCACTAACTAATGTGTATGTGAAATTTATAACCCAAAGGGACTGGAATTAAATAGTTGGGAGACATTCAGCCTAAACTGAATCGACCGCAATTGTGAGGCACACAAGGTAAGCAGAATGTAAAGAGCCAAAGTAGTGCATGTTCATGCACCTTAGAGACAGTACATTTTTTTACAATGCTGGGCTTTCAGAATTGTCTTCAGTCTGAGAAGATGGTAATAATCCTTGCTGTTTTCCTCGTCTGTTTGCTATTGGCCAAACTGAATGTGGAATCAACAGACACAGGAAGAAATGTTTCATCACTTTCTCAATTCGAAGACTCTCTGTGGTATATACAACATAACACAATTGTTCGATGGCGGTTCAAATCAGCAAATGACAAGATCCACATGTCAAGTTCGATCTTTACGTGGCTCCGCTCTTTGAAGGTGGTCCACCCATTGAAGCAGCCTTCCCAGGGTAAGCTGTTTATCTCTATTATATATGACAGGAAATTTTTTCACAACCCTGCATGTGATTCTTGCTCATTCACTGCAGGTTTTCGAGCGTGTCTCCTCAACAAAACCGGTTGTGCTCAGATGTGTGTGCCCTCTGCTAGTGGTAGCTCATATACTTGCACTTGTCGAAATGGATGGGTCCTCGACGCTAATCAACGTACCTGTACAGGTAAATACATAACACAGAAAGTAAGCTTGTTTGCTCCATGTGTTACACCCTGCCCTGGTCTGCGTCAGCAGCCTTCTTCTTTCAGTTGAGTCTCAAGTCAACTTACTCAACAACTGTATTAATGAAAAACTGACAGCCACACAATGGCCAACTGAACTATAAAGCGACTCTGATTCACATCATCACACCAATAATAGGGCTTTTGCCTGGCCCACCACCACACCATGAACTCCTAAGCTGTCAAATGAATTCTGTTTGCCATTGTGCCACCTTAATGGTGAAACTTGAAATTAACAGAAATGATCACAGCTGCCATCGAGTGTAACTAAGATGGCTGGCTGATATTTAACAAAATAAGCTTGACTGTCATATCACATCCTGCAACAACACAAGGCATGTGCTCCCTTGGTTATCATGTGTGATTTTGTCATTGCTGGCAATTTATATCTTGTAGAACTTCTGACACTCTCCTTTCCTTCTTTGCTAGCCTAAGATCATGAAGCGTTCTTCCTCCTGACTTCTTTCCTTTTCTTTGCACTCAAAAAACTGTCAAATGGCCTACTTCTTGTGTTTGGGTTTTGTTAGAAGTTCGACCTGTGAATCCACTGACAACCAGTAAGTGTATTGTCAACTGAAGTGTTTGTTTGCTTTCACTACAGGATGTTCTTTTGTTTTGTGCGCATAGCCTCTTGCTTGCATACACGTCTGTGTAGAAGAACATCAATTTAGGCTTTGGCAGTTTCTGTGATTGCTGAATTCCCTTCCTCTTCTGATGCAATCTCACCAAGAAGGTTGTTTGCTTGCTTTCCAGTTCCTTTGATCTGTCCACCAATGGTTTGCTTGGGGAGCTTCCAGGGAATATGTAAGTTACCTGTGTTGTGGATTATGGCCTCTGCCTTTGGTGGGAGTCCAGCGTTAATGTTAGCAAAGAGAATTCGCTGGCCAAACTAAGCTGATCGAGTTTCCAAGCAGTTACCCTTATGGAGTTCTAGATCTGGTTGCACTAGGCGATGGTACCACAGCTATGAGTCAGGTTTGACCATCTTCTTTCTTCTCTTTTCACCGACTGACTACTACAAAAATTTCTATCAGCTTGAAGAAAATTCACTGTTTAATTAATTTCCTAAAAGCTGTTGATCACTTGGCCAATAGCAACTCAACTCTTCCACATGGTCTGTCCCAGCGTATGGTCTGTATTTTTTTGCCGCAGTGGTGAATGTGAGCTTTAAAAAAACAAATAAAGAGCGTGGCTATTCCAGTTGGCACAGAACATTCAGCGATCTCATTCAGCTTCTTTCTCTCTGGCAGCATCAACCCCAACATTCAGAGTACCAAGTACATCAGACAGCAACTTGAACTCTGTAGAAAATCCAATTATCTACAACGGCCAAGGTACTACAGTGATAGTCACACCCCTCGGCATTCAGCGCAGTTGGTTATGGTCTGTTGTATTTTCCTGTATGTAGTTGTTTTTGGTTGCCGGGAGATACCAGGAAACATCTGGTACGGCGATCTGAGCTCATGTTACAAGTATTCCATTCCCGGCAGCATTCTCTATGCTTCAAACTCACAGTAAGTGCCCAATTGTTCTTTGGTGTTGTTTGGCCTTCCTAGACCTTCACAACCTGTCACTGAACTGTGTATGGTGCTTGTCTGCAGCATACGTGCTCAAAACATTCTTAACCAAACGGCATGGATGACTGTGGAGAACAAGACCGTGCAAATGTACATTCAGTGCAACACGACGCTACGATTTTGTGTGAAATTCAAGCTATCCCCACCAGGTAAGGGTTGGTGCTAATCATTTCTCTTTTAAAATGATATCTGCAATAAATTGTTTATTTTTGTACTGCTCGAAATGAATTTTCAGTTTAACAATTTGTACAAAGAATCATCAGCTATTTTCTCACCACACAAATGAGCACAACCAAGCTTGAAAAGCTGTAGATTGGTGAAGTGGTTATTGTCATATGGCTTTTGCTTAGCTAAGGGTTGGCACCATAGGTGCGGGTAAGGTAAATTGGCACCTTTGCTCGGCTGGATGTCCTTCGCCATTGTCCACAGTCGATTATTCTTATGTTCCCTTCAATATTTTATTTCTGATTTTAACAGAATATTATTGAGGGTATGACCCAACAAATTGTTTTGCCCTGTTGCTATGATTTCACAGATCCATGTCTGGCAAATGCCAGTGGTTGCTCGCACAACTGCACAAACCATGCAGGTGTTGCTGAGTGCAGCTGTCCTGTTGGTCTGGAGCTCAGCTCAGACAATGCAACATGTCAGAGTTTTAATATTGGTATGTACGAACGCATCTATTCCCAATGTTGATGATATCCCTGGCAACTCCCAATGTCATAAGGCATCCACTGTACTTGTTTTAGGTGACACAGAAAACCAATGTAAGGGCATCTTCCTATCATTTGAAAGACAGGGACTGCATGTTTTTCATGACTAACCAGCTCAGTGGAAACTTTGCAGTCATCTAGAATCAATATCACGACCCCTGGGATAGTCCACAATGTGCTATCCTGGATGCATGTCTTGAATAAACATTATGGGGCAAAATCAGCATTAAAATTGGCATTATGCAACCACTTCCCTTCATTGCAAAAAGCAAGTTAAACTATATCTTCAAGTTTCCACATTTTGCTCCAAATGTGCCAAATTTTGGGATGAAAGAAACACCATTTGGCTACCAGGAATCAAGCATCAATTGCTTTTGTAGGTGGAAAGCTCTTCCAGAGGGGGTTCAAAAACCACGGTCAAAGTTTGGTGCTGAGGGTGGTCAGTACACCCATGGACACACCTGACCCCTGTCTAGGATGTGCCTGATGGCAAAGTCACCGGCAAAGTACTCAGATATGATGCTCTTTGCCAATGTCCGCATAGTCAAAGATTCTTATGTTCTTCCGAGGGTACTTTTCTGACATCAATGGATTGCACATGAGCCAGGTTTCACCAAACCAATTGTTTTTTTTTCTTTGATGTCTTGATTGCACAGATCCATGCCTCAGAAACATCAACGGCTGCTCACATAACTGCACCAACCACGCAGGTGTTGCTGAATGCAGCTGTCCTGTTGGCCAGGAGCTAAGTTCAGATAACATGACCTGTCAGATTCCTGGTATGTGCAATGAAGGCATACACAACATGCAGAGTTTGTACTCCAGAAACCCTAAACTTTGCCCATGTTGTCATAGTTGACACTCAAGAAGAATGAATGAGGCATATTGGTATTGTTGCTGCTTTCTTTGTCAGATCCATCCTCTTAGAATCACCAATCCCTCTTTCTGTCCACACGTGTATCTCAAAACATCAGGCAAATCATAATGCCAAGTACCACCAGCTATAGTTGTGGGTGCATAAGTGTAAGATAAATCTGTCTGGAGCATTCTTCATACACATGCTGGTGTGATGGCCCACTTGAGACAGTTCATCATGATTCCTGTTGCCACTGTCTGATCCAACACCATATTTGCACCTTCAGGCCTGAACTCTGTCATTAGACAGGTTATATTATTAGGTGATTCATTAACAAGAGAATCCCAAGTCATGTCATCACCACTCATGAACAATTGTCACAGCACCACACAGTCAGGTGATTTGGTACAATCTGAATACCGGATGATCATTCGTTGCCATGGATAAAATTAAAACTTGGCTCCTGCGCTACTGCCGGCATTACATCACTCCGGAGTTCCTGACTCATTCAGACTTCATGCTACATTGTACTCAAGCCCAAATCATGACACGGATTGAGATTCGTCAAACATCACCAAATCACCTAACCTGATTATTGTCTTCATAATATAAGTGTCATAATCATCATCACCAACACTGTTATGATCTCCCTTGCTTCATTGCCACAACCTTTGCTACTTTCTCTACTACTGTATCTTCATTGTCATTTAGCCTCAATGTATTTGATATGTGAATGGTATCCCCATCTCTCTCACACTCTCTCTCTCCCTGGAGAGAGTGAGAGAGAGAGAGAGAGAAAGAGAGAGAGTTGTCTCTCCTTCAGTGTTTCCGATCTTCAGCCTTCTCCCTGTACCTATTATTCTTGCTGGGACTGTATCCTTCTCACAGCTGTCACCATTGACCTGTTTTGTGATTTCCTCCCCTCTTTCTATAGCTAAGAGTTCTACTTCTGTTTCACTGGTCTTTTTTATCGGTCAGTTTCTTTCTCAGTTAGCTGTAAATCCATAGCATTGCCATAGTCTACTTTATCATCTGAAATACCAGTAATCTTATCACCCTTAAGCCACTCAGGGTGAGTGTTAATTCTCACATTTGCAGTTACAGACTCCAGAACAAAAGCATCATCCTCTACTAAACATACAACACCTTCATCAACGCAATCCCCAAGTAAGACATCATCATTTTATTTATTTCTTTTCTTTACCCTGAGAAAAATTACAGGTCATATATGCAAGAGGTCAATGTTTCTAACAGGTTTCTTGACTGTTTTCCTCGGTCAAGTATGATTGAGTTAAACTTGAACCTTGAAATTAAACTTACTCAAAATCTGAACAAGTTCTAAGCTCAAGTGGCATCATATTAATTCTTGTGATGTTTGCAGCCTACAGGGTCACAACAAATTTGTCCACCCATACTTCAGGATTGACCGCATCCAGTTCATATTCAGGTGAGGTTCACCATGCACAGAAAACGTGAACTTCCAACTCACAACATCATGCTGTTCTGTCTAATTGCTACCGAATCAAACCTCACCACACAAAGCCAGTTTCTTTGAGTTGACAGATTGGATGAGCGGTTAAATGTCATTATTTTTGTTTCGACTAGGCACTTGATCGAAGTAAATTTAAAAGCCTACTGCACACAATCTAAGCCAGCCACAAAAAGAGAAATTGATTGACTCTGATTCTCCCACCATGAACTGCCTTCCCTATTGTGTCAAGAGAGTTCACTTGCTATGTTGTTGCAGTGAGTTTTATAAATATACCTTATCCTGTCAGGCACACAATATCTCGTTTTCTTTTTATCCTGTTGCTATGCAGGAAGTTCCAATGACAGTTCTACACAAATCATTATTGGCATTGCAGCAGGCAGCAGTCTCATCATTAATTTAATTATAATCATCAGTTTGGTGTTGGCGCGCCTCAGATACAGACAACACAAGAGATACAATGAGCGGACATCAGTGGCAGAAAATGGCTCACCACTGTCCACCCCTGCTCACCCAAATCTCCCTGATGGCAATACCACAAATCGTAGGATGAAAGGATTTCAACACATGTTTTTCAATTGGAAGACAATTGTTCCCAGGGACCCCGTTATTCCTAATCCCTTGTTTGATGCTGCGCAGGCACCTTCCAACAATTCCTACCTGCCCGAAAATCATATCTACGAGGAAATTGCTAGGTCAGTGGAATCTTCGGTGACTGGCAAGAAAAATCTCAGCCATGATACTGCCACCCCGCAAGTGGACACTGTCAAGACCAAGGAAAATACCTATATTCCTATCATAGGCTGATTGGAGTCTCAGAGCAATGGCTGACAGTTTTCTCCTTGATCACATCAGCAGATAAGCACACAACCGAGAAGATCAGATTTGCTAGGCCCCTATGCTCACCACCTCAGTAGGCAATCAGATAGTTGACAATCCTAGGTATCAATATAGCCAATCCGCACCCACAAAAGCGCACACATGCACATCATGCGCATACACACACATACACAAACACAACACACATACAATATAGGCTCATTAACGGTTCATCTGCATGTAGATTTCCTGAATCACAAGGAAGCCATGCCCATTGCAATCGCTCAGTTCCGATGTAGAAGCAGCTAGTGCCACCGGATTACTGGCTTCATTCAGTCTTTCCAGTTTATGCTCTTTACATATATATACACTTTTTAACTTTTGATGGAGTTACAGCCTCAAACTGTATACTTTGTTATGCAGTTCGGCGATATTTTTCTGTTATGAGGGCTTTCCACACCAAGAGAGTTCCAAGCAGATGCTGAATCAATTGTCTTTGTACAAGGATACTGATTAATCGTGCTGCGATTGTTGCCAAGAAGCTTGGGCCAGCTCCACTGTTTGCAAAGAATTATCACTTGAATAGTGTTGTTCTCGTCAGGGCTGTAGAGGGCTCCTACTGTGAATATTTAGTGTGTCTGTCTGTCGGTGTTACGCTATCATATTAGTCACATTCATATACATGAAAATGTACCCTGAGTTCCTGCAGGCTAGATCATAATACTGTGAATCAAGGCCTGTGACCATGAGGACTTCATGAAAAGGTTCCTTTCTGCCGGTACGTCAGAAATGGCTATGTCATGCACGCCTTGCACTGTCAATTTCATTCACTGGAGTCTCAAGCGAAAAATCTTATGTATACCCATAAGGCATGAATCAGGCATGTTCGCTTGGCATGCGAGCATACCGTAAAATATGCCCCAAAAAGCGTGCCTAAGGCATAACTAGACATAAGTAACGCAAGAGCAGAGCAGTTATGAAAATGAGCTAAAGGGTATAGCGCTCCTTAACCTCTCTGTACTCGGATTACAAAAAGAATTTAATCCATGACCCAGGTCGTTCTAGGAGCAGGATAAAGTTGTTTAGCCAAAATGTACTTCAGTCAAGATATGTGCTCATACCTGTTTGTTCCAAAGGAACACGAGACACGGATGGCTTTTATCCACTTCAAAATGGCCTGGACGTGGTTATTGCCATTTTAAACGCGAATTTCCTTACCGTCTAGTGTTTAGCTAATCCTATGAACTTCATTTCTCTTTGGTATATTCCTCACATAGAGCTGAGAAAAATTATTACAGATTGTTTGATTTCCGTCCGGAACCCACATTGTTTTCAACATTCACTATTTGCCCGTTTTCTAACTCGCTGACTTTAAACGACTGCCACAAATTCGTGGACAGAATTTCAAACCTCTGTAGTAATTTTTGTAGTCCATTAAATGACGAAAAGAACAGCGAAAGCGGATTGGAAGCGGAGAAGATGAGCTAGATTTACACGCTAACGCGTTCTTCAAGTTACTGTCCTGAACCTAAAAGCCTGATAAAATGCCGGTTTGACAATAGCCTGCGGGGACGATCGCTATTAGCGTCCAACTTTCGGAGCAGCTTTCTCTTATAAAGAGACATCGAATGTCTTTATTTTTTTCCTTTTAAAGGCAGCTAGTTTGATTAGCAACAAGCTCACCTTATCAAATTCCCAATTTTGAGAAACATGAACCTGAGCTGGTCTTCGCGCCCCTGAATACAAAAAACTCCAGTGGAGAAGACATCACACTTATGGGTAATCATCCTACTTTTTGAGCGCTGATTTCACATTTCCCGCTAGTGTTATAATCGGATAATCATATTGTTAGTAAAAAGAGGATAACTTCTTTTAGCCGGGCCCAGACCCGGGAAATACAATCTAGACTTCAAAGAGCCGAAATCGCAGCTACACCGGATCATTTGGAAGAAGCTTTCGCCTCCACGATGTCCAGGTTGCGGAACAACGGATACCCAAATGCATGGCTACGACGTGACAAGAAACATTCACGAAAACGGAAGACCCAAAAACCGCAATTCGTCATGCGTGTGCCCTTCATTACGGACCAGCTGAATCCCTACATCAAACGGCTCTTAGCAAAAGACAACGCAGCAGAGCGTCTAATTAACTACCGCGGCTACATCCTCAGAGACTTGGTAAAACCGAAAACAACATCTTCGATGGTATGCCACAGCAAGTCCTGCCCCGCACCGGGAATCTGCAAACGATCGTCAGTCGTTTACCGTGCAACTTATTCTCTATGCGACTGCTCTTATATCGGTGTGACAACCCGCCACCTACATGAGCGGGTCAGAGAATACGTGACAGCAGCAAAACAGCGCACTAACGATTCGACGTTCGGCGAGCCCTACCGTACAAAACACCCGAATGCCCAGCCAAAAATTACTTTTGAGATCATCCGTCACCAACGTAATGCGTTACGATTACACATCGAGGAGGCAATGGCGATTAAGTCCGAAAATCCCGTGCTGAACCGCCACCAAGATCTTCGAACCGGTTTCCTCCCGTAACCCTTCTTGCACGTTCAAACCACACTCTTCTCATAGGCTAGATTTGTTGGTGTTAATCTCACCGCATTCACATGTCTACACACCGGTCTTCTTCAACAGGCCTTCTCGCATGTTCATACCACACTTCTCTCATACGCTTGTTATCGCTTATCTCGCCACACTCACAGGTTTTATACACACAACACACTTTCATAATCCTGGAGTTGTCTTGTACTTGCTTTCGTTTTTGTTAGTTTGAGAACTGACGACAGTGTGGACTCCAAAAAGTTTTCTCGTTTTGTTAAAATTTACACTCACTATTGTGTCTTATAAGAATTTTTCGTCTTGGATCCGGAATACAATCTAGATCTTCATTGCAATCAAGAGTAGAAGCCCGCCCACTCCACCGGCCGGCATCTGTGTCAAGCGTACATTCTTGAAGTACATTTTTTAAGCCACGTTTATTGCACAAAGGGCAAGTCAAACGCAAGTACGAACGACTGGCAACACGACTTAAATAACCTACAGAACACCTGAACTTGACTGGTGACATTAACACATTAATAAAGCGACAAATTTACACCTGATAGCGCAACACATAATATGCACTTGACACATCATATCCCTTTTAATGTTTTGCGTGCAACTGAAATAACCAAGGTCTAGATGCCATACCATAGTCTCTGAACTAGTGCTTCGCGGGCGGGTGGTTCGTCCGCTTCTCGTTGTATACCCCGTGCGTTGCGTGTTTTCGCCCAGCACCGGCTCGCCCCTGTCGATCTGCACTTATCTCTCATCGCCATCGCTACGCGAGGGACTCGTGTCCAGCTCATCTTCCACATGTCCGTCATCCCCCTCATGGTAGTGGAACGTTTCTGCTGTTTTCCTTAGCTGTTGTCTATTTCATCTTAGTTCCACGCCCACTTCAGTCGGGATGATGGCAACGTCTTCACTACTCTTGCTTTTTCCCACGCTTTTCCGGAACGAAAGGCTCTACTCGGACGGTGTCGCCGATTGCTAGCGGTAGCAGATCCTTCGCAGACCTGTCATGCAGCTCCTTTTGGGGTGAGTTCCTTTGCGTCGCTCGTATTGGTTCGAAAGCAGATGGGTCGAGTAGGCTGTCGTGAGCAAGCAAAGTACTTCGCGTTCTTCTGTCCATCAGGAGTTGTGTTGGGCCCGCGTCTCGCCCTTGCATTGCTGTGTTTCGAAACGCAAGCTGCGCTAACTATTGATCGGTCTGAACGATATACGCCTTGCGCTGTTCTTACAGCGCTCTCGGCTTTGCCATTGGATTGGGGTATCTTGGGCTTGATGTATTGTGTCGGAACTGCCATTCGCAAGAAGATGGTGCTGCCTTTTTATCTTGAATTCATTCATAACTAAAGAATCCCTGGACTTTGAACGTGATTTTGGTATATTAGGTGATGTGGCCATTTGTACTGCCAAATATGTTTTTCAGTCAGCATGTTTCAACTCTATCTGAACATTTCGAGACAGCTGCAGCTGCAATGTTGGCGTCTCAGGAGAGGTCGACCATTTTTTCGTTTTCATTGACATTAGTGTTGTGTTTTTGGTAAGATTGGGACTTGGGAAGATTTTCAATGAGTGAAAGAGTTGTCGAGCGTCTTTTGAGTCTCTCGGAAACTGTAGTCAAAGGGATTTTGATCATGAAAGATGTTAACACATAGTGGAGAGGATCCATACGTCATATTATATACACTTCCAAACCATTTCGGCACTATACCTTAGAAGTATATGTTGCTGACAATGTGTCGTTTTATACCGTCTTCTGGAGTAGGACTGCCAGTACTTTCAAGTTACTGTCTGCGTCGTCTGTGAACATTTTGCCCCGCAGGCCTCTGAATTGTTTGTCATGAAAACAGATAATAGCGTCTTGTGCGCCCATGCGTCAACAGATCAGTTTCATCGAACTGCTACTCACACAAGAACATGTACAAGCATTTTTTATCGAACTACTGCTAGCGCGCGCTATGACATGCACAAGCATTGGTTTAAATTTATAGGTGGAAGGAGAAATGCTAACAGACGGGGACATTAGTATATTAATATTTTAATTTTGGGGTTCAATCGCTGCCAAAGTACATTTCAAATCTAATTCATTACCCCAGGTCCACTTAGGCGGGGACATCGATCCGACAAGGAGAGTTAGCCGGCGACAACAAATGTATAACGTGTCATTCCCAGTTTGCAAGGTAGGGAGCGATCTTGCCTCATTTCCATCCTTTGCCACCCTAGTGATGCCAATTTAAATTTCGGACTTGACAGAACCGTACGAGGCCATGCATTTTGTGTGAGCGCTAGTAGTTTGCACTCTCGTCGGCAAGTGCAGCTTGCCTTCTTTGTCCACATGCAGACGCAGCACAAGAAACGTACCATCCCATCTTACGGCAACATTTCACTCCCGCTCTGTACATTACCCATGGCCACTGAGACACACACACACACACACACACACACACACACACACACACAAGCACGCACGCACGCACTCACACACATACACATCGA
>JAOWAW010173619.1:0-19615 GCA_028565695.1 Nicola tetela
TCTCTCTCTCTCTCTCTCTCTCTCTCTCTCTCTCTCTCTCTCTCTCTCTCTCTCTCTCTCTCTCTCTCTCTCTATCGATCTCTCACCTGGTTTTGCTCTTCGAGTGAGAGAGGATTAAAGCAGCAGTGTCGCGCTATTCGGTAATTATTGCCAAAATTTAAACGGCGCCGACTCACGTCGAGGGCAGGTTTATTCCCATGATCTAACGGATGTAACTTATGTCTACGGTGAACAACGCGAAGAAAAAAAAAAAGAGACTATCATCTCAGATGTAGTCCAGCCTTGGGCATTGGCAAGATAGCTCCCCATCTTGCCAGCTTGGAGCACGCTTGGGACAAATACTACATGAACTAGTTTTTTTTTTCTTCTTTTTAATCACTCGCTGGTTACTAAGGCGAGCGGTACCGTGGAAGTCTTCCCAGACAAGCCCCCACCACTGCGGTGACAATTCATTATAGGCGCAAGGATTTGTATCAACAACCACCACCCATCCCACCTGAGCAGCCGGGCTCACCCAGTACTGCAGCAATGCCAAGTTTGGCGGTAGGGAAATATCCTGCTGCATAACTGTTCAGCTGCAGGGTGATTTCTTTTTTTTTTTTATTTGAGAGGGAGGAAACCGGAGAACCCGGAGGAAACCCTCGGACGCGGGCAAGGAAGAAACCGCAAACCTTTCTGACATGTGTGGCCCGTGACGGATTTGAACCCGGTACCCACAGAGGTCAGAGTCAGACGCTTTAACGCATCTGCCAACCCGACATCTCCAGCACCAGTAGGGAAGAATAACTTCGGTGTTGTTGTCGTGACAGCTGCTACCATGTGCGATTTTAGCTTTCAGGTAGACTCTTCTCGCTGCGAGGGTATGCCTTCTGGGGCACTTGCAGAGGCGTTTTCAGTCGCCCCGGTGACTTGCTCTTGCGCAGGTCATTATCTAAGGAAGGACGCAAGAAGAAGCGTGGTTGTCCTTGTCGGACTACAGGGCAGCAATGTCACCTGCAACTTGTGTGTTTGCAGGAAGAAGCGCCATTGCAAAAACAAGGTAAACCATGAAAAGGATTTTGGTTGTCCTGCTCCAGCAATAATCTGAAGCTATGTGTGGATACTGGTCCTCCCAGAGGACGTCAAGTGAATCGAGCGGCAGCGAAAGATCGAAACTGCCACTCGCAGTTCTCGATGGTCGAGAGTGTGAGGCCGTGGATCCTCCGCCACAGTGACCACGGGCGGAGAGGTCAGAGGATGTTGGTCAGGGAAGATGAAGATAAGACGTTGTTTCATCGACGTGTAGACATAGTCTTTTCAGCACTTTGTATGTTGTTTCTCTCACCATGTTCCGACTGAAACCATACTGAAAGAATTTATTCCATGCGGTTGTTTGAAAGGAATATGTACAGTCTCCGGACAGGGAAAGGCTAAACGCCTTGACCAGTGACTTGCTTTGCCGACAGCCGGAAGTGGCAGAAGTACTGCCGGCGAGGTGCCGGTAGTGCTACTGCAGGTATTGAAGGTGCGTTGACGGCTGGGTCTTCCACCGCAGTTGTTGCAATTCCTCCTTGGTGCGTGTGCGATTTCTGCCGCCCTATGCCCACTACTGAAGAGAATGTTTGCTGTGGAAAAGAGCTTTGTATCACGGGGAGCCGTATGTTTTCTTTGCTCTGCAGAAACGGAGCTCTAATTGAGATCAATATCAGAGGGGACGAATATCTTCTCGTCACCGCCACAAGCCGCGAGAACGTCAAGTTCCGCCATCAGGCGTACCGCAAGTTTATCTTGGGGCAGCACGGATAGCTTGAGGCGAACAATCGCAGAATTGTGCCATCATGTGTTGTTCTGTCGATCAGGGCAAAGTTCCCTACATTCCGGCTAGAATACCCGAATAAATGCAGTAAAGTGTTTTGCAAGAGGATGTTAGAAGCCAGGCCATGAAACTAAAACCATTTTCAGAAGACACAGTTAGGGTGCGCACTCTCCTGGAGAACAAAACCTTTCATGGAAAATCATTGAATATCCAGGAATTTTGAGAAAGTCCTGAAATCTACTTGAAAATAGAAAGGAAATTACCAGAGCAATTTCAGCTGTGTGAAAAATCCAGTCAAAAATTCATTCTTTGTGGCACTTTGCAAGCCCGGAAATCAGAATTGCACCCGTGACATGTTAAGTGCTCTGCGCTTTCATTTTAAAGGATAGGATGATAAAAATTTTATTTGAATTTGAATTTATTTTATTAATTCATTTTAGTTTAATTTGAAAATTTTACTTGCAAGGGGAAAATTCCTGAAAATTTGACTTTCAACTCCTGGAAAAATCAGGAAAATTAGTCCTGGAATATCCCAGAAATTTTCAGTTGACCAAGAGGACACACCCTGAAGACAATTTCTTTTTGCTGTTTTATGGCTTGGCCAGAGTATCAAGTCTGTAACACAACTGTCGGATTTGTTGAACTCAATTTTCATTTTCTTATTATTTCTTCAACTGTCCCACTGACTGGGATAAAAGCAATATGCCTTGTCCGAAACAACATGTGTGCCTGTGATGCTTGACAGAAATGTGATAATAGTAGACAATAGTTCCATTATCACCTTGGAGAAAAAATTTTATAATCCGGACAACTTATTGCCATGCACTGTGTGCATGTAGAAATACAAAGACCATTACTAATCACAGGGAACGCAAGATTGAATGCTAATTATTTTTATAATAATGTCAAACTGAAAAAAGAATGTGAAAAAAGAGAATAAACTGCATGCTTTCTTCATTGAGAACCATTCTTATACCTGCATTTGTGCATGTAAACAGCAATACGGTACTAAAACACATATGTTGAAATTTCAAAACTCTCAAGAGAAACAGTTTATCCAGAACAGTTTATCTTCCTGCATAACCATTTTACACAATAGTTTCAGTCTGTGGCAACAAAGATGTAAGTAACATCAGCGCAGCACTCTCTCAGAGTGATCGCCATTCAATTTTTTTGCAAGAGGAGAGAAATAAAAGAAGAAAAATGCTCAGAAAAACTTCATTCTGTAATGGCATACCCCAAGAAGCAGCAAATACGTAAATTTGCTTCTGAACTTTGCACCCAGTAGTGACTACTGACCAAAACTTTTCTTCTCGTTATACTAAAGCGTGCCATCAGGTAGCAAGCAATTATGCTGTCATCTACACCACACAACAAGGAGTTTGCACGTTATGGTGGTGTAAAAAAATAAGAAAAATATGTATGTTAACATAATCTAAGCCAGATGTTCACTTGTTCAATTGTAAAGTTGCCATTCAGAATCAGGCTTTCTACTCAAACACACTCCAGCTTTAACTGGATGCGACAATATTCGCTCAGACATTGCCCTATTCTGCCTCGCGCCGGGCCTACCTGGTATTTGCTTCGCCTGAGGCTTCTCAGCGCGCCTACCTATCTAGTCCTAGTGTATGAGTACCCCGCGCTGGGACGCATCGGTGGTAAACAGTGCCAACCAGATATTTTGCTTTCGTGGGGGCTTCACAGTAAAGTATCACCTAAAAAAAAAAAAAAAGATACACAAGGAGAGTTTCATATGGCTGCTGATTCTGATGGAATGAAACCGTTGACTTTAACTTTGCATGGTCAGATGGCTGATGGCAGAAGCAGCCTTGCTGCATTCTAATCAAGTCTAGATAGGCTTAGAGCTTCACCTGCTACAATAGATCGGCTGATGTGACGTGGATGATCTGGTGGAAGAGGTAGTGCATGGTCTACACGAGCAGGGTCGACAGCACGTTTCTCAAACATCAGTGTCAACAGTTCCGCCAGGCAAATGTAGTCTTTTGGCTGCTTGACAGGCACCGTACCATATCTCCTTGATCTCTTGTTGTACTCGCGAGTGTACATGAGCTCAGTTCTTGTGGTGCTGCTCCGCACATGTAGACAGTTGACATATTTGTTGTGATCAATGGCAGCTAGCGGTTACGTGCTTTGTACCCAACAAAGTCATCATGATATGTGAAACACTTTGCTGCATAGGCCAGGGTGAGGTTGTGATAGTTTTCAAGCATACCAGTATGCCTGAAATTTCTGAAGTAGGCCAAACGCTTCATTTCCCTGGCATCTAAAACTACTTTCTTCAACTTTGAAAAGGCTAGCGATTTCGCATTGAACGATAGAGTATCATCCTCGGTGTTGTCCCGCCTCTTGTGTGCATATTTGCCAGGGTCGACAGCACATGCGGGGACCCACTCATGGACGTTGCATTCATGTGGCAAAGCACGAATCCACGTCTGCTTTAGCACACACTCATCTTCATGGCACTCTCTACAGCAGTACCAAAAGTAGTTATGAATAGCAGGTATCCATGGATGAATCAGCTCACAGTTTTCTTCTCACCAGCTTTGTGCAGTGCTTTGACATAGCTCTTTGCACCACGCCAAATATCTGGAGAATGAACCATGTCAGGAAATCTGTTATCATCAGCTTAATTATCTGCGGATGCATATCCGTAACTACTTCAACTACCGCTGCACAAGCGCTTAATCGCTGCAATGCATTTTTAAAGCCAAGTTTCCGGCCTATTTCACTCTTCCTGCCTGTCGGACAAACATCAACTATCCCTTGTTGAAGTACAATATTGCTGTCTACGTTCGTGATGGAGTAAGTACAATATTGAGCTGGATGACCTGGGGAATCACTTCTACCATCACCTGCTACAGCTAATGATTTGCCTTTCACAGACTCTGTCAACTGTTGTTTATATGAAATCCTGTACTGTTCTATTGCAGGAGCTATGTATCTACGCTGTGTGTGAGCGTGAACGTGAGTGATAGAATGTGCTCTTGGACACCACAACCAGATTGGCACACTGGGTAAGTAGAGTCACTTTGCTATAGTTATTTCTAGAGAGAAGTATGGGGGAGGAAAGAATCAAATTGTTGGCATACGTGTCATGAAAACGAGAACTTGATCCCCACCTACCTCCTTTGTGGCCTTCACTACACTTCCAACGACAAATAAAGGTGCAGCCTTCTAACTCCTTATGGAAAATGTGCTCTTTCTCGCAGCCAATGACCTTGCACTTAGAGCCAGCAGCAAAGCGTACCAGAGCCATAACGTGGTCAACGCATTCTATGCATCTGGCCTGCTCAATGGCCTGTTTAATTTAGCAGATACCTGCTCACTCGTTGCGTCATACCACACTCGGGATGGACTAACAGCAGGGGATGTCAGCGTTTGCACACCACTAGTCGCAGTAGTCGAAGAAGGGAGGGTACGTTCTACTGGTTGTGCACTGAAATTGGGTTCATAATCATTACTATCGTCCTCTTCCAGCTGAAATTCATCTAAGCGTAATTCGTCTTCTAAACCACTAATTCCCCCAAAATCTGTACCATTTACATCAGAACAAGACTCGGTGTTGCTGTCGTCGTCTATGCTAGTCATGACGAGCCTTCATCGTTCCGATTGTCGGGGAAGACTAGGACTGACGATAACACTGGGGACAGCTTCGCAGCACTCACGCTTTGGTGATCGTCGGAAGCAGCTTCTCTTGGCGTCGAGGTTGCAAAAAAGGCCCGTTGAGCAACAAACAGCACAGGACAGATGGGAGAAGGAGCTTGAGTGGTGGGTGTCGTTGCCAAGTACAACACTGGATCACATTCCTCAGCCTCTACGTTCAGCCTGCATAGCACACTAGGGGTGTATTCGCACTACGGTCAAACGCAGATAGATGCGTCCGCGTTTGCTTGCATGAACATTCACACTGGACTGAGCACCTCCACGTTTCGGCCAGACGGGGTATTGCGCAAGAAGAAATTTGCCATAGTAACAATTGCAGTTACCATGGTGTCTTTTCGGCGTGAATATGGAAGGTCGTCGTCCTTGTGCCAAGACCGAAGGAGAAATGGATTCTGAAACTGCTGTGGCTTTTTAGAGCAGTCTACAAGCAGCTGCAGAGCCTTCTCCTATACATGTGACCTTCAAGCCTGACGGTGAATATGACGAAGATCAGGATATGATTGCCGACGCCCGCCGGGTACTGTCAGCGTCGTTCTCGTCTCCCTCCTCGACCCTCGCCTCGTCTTCAGCTTTCTTCTGTTTATTTGTGCTCGACGAAACTTGGGGTTCTCTTCCTCGTCGAGAAAGATATTGGACAGCTCATCCCACGAACGAAAATGCAGGGGTATGGGAGGAGGAAGCGATTGCTGTCACTTGGACTGCTCGGGAGAGCACATGTTTGTCATGGTCCTGAAGAATTGCTCCCCACAACTCGATAAATTTTTTCTCGGTTTCGCCTACAAAAACCTGCTTTCCCATATTTCACCACTGTCACAGCCAAAGACAAAGAGAAAGACAGCCTGTACCTAAGAAAGAAAGTAGGCCACTTGCCAGCGTAGGACCATTTGCGTCTGGGTTTATCCGCCGTTCCACGGTCAACAGTGTGGCTTTGTGGCCTCGTCCACGTTTCGGCCCCGTTCAGCCGACTTTTCGAAATATCCATAGCAACGGTCGAAGAAACGTAACCTGAGACGTAGTGCGAATCGGCTCTAAGGCTATGTAGAGAGATCTACATATCGCTGTCAGTCGACAACCAAGGAATAGCCATCGTATAGAAAATGAAACGTTGCACGGGATTACTATGAATGCCCGAAAAACCACAGCGGGCATGTAAACATGGTCAAGAGCAATCAAAAGTGATACCGGTACTGTGAACTATAGAAGTGCTGTAAAAGCACTTCTATGGAATCTCTTTCAAGGAGTCTGCATCTGTTTCGAATTCTGAAGACACGCAACCCAGCTTATCTCAGCTGATACCGTGCTTCGGGAACGTTGACTTCCTGTCAGGTTGGAAAGGACACTCAGGACGTTCACATGCGCCGCTGTCGGAGCAGATACGCAGATCGGTAGGAACTAGTGAATAAGCTACCGACAAGAAGAGGAAGTTTCGAGGAAGCTTACTTCTCTTTGTTCTTGTGAAGGAGCAGGAAAAAGGCAGCAAATTCGACATTACGACTGAAGCCTGCTTCAGCACAGCAACTGCACCAGTCCCCATAAAAACGCCCCAGAGAAATCCTGAAATCCCTTCTTTTCTAATTCGGACCAGCTACGGCTGATCTTCCGCGTGCGGTAGTCAGTCTGCAGCTGGTACTCACTGTCGCACACGCGGCTGCAAACCAACAAGCAAATTTTACTTCCACTAGTGCGTCACCTAACCACACGAAGATCATGATATGACAGCCAGCCGCCGTTGAAAGTTTTCTGCGGGACGTTGATCATGTTGATCAACGCGGAGAAGAGGTCTACACGTAGTAAATGTCTGGAAGAGTGGCCGCCATTTTTTGTTCCACATCTAAAATGGCTGCCAATATCGCACACTGCGGCTGACTGCCCCTTTAAAAAGAACACCTATTTATTTTTTTCCACCGACGTGGCATGAAAATGTCTTGGTAGCACAATCTTAACAAGCTCCCACAAACTAACAAACTGAACGGTCGGCATGAACTCTGACAGTGGTCGACTGATGATTCACCCAGAAGAAAACTTTGCTGGATATTGTGGGAGATCGACCAAGTCACGGATGCTAATATAATGAGTACGGAAAATGTGAATACAGGACGTAGAGCACTGTGCATTGCGTTGTATTGGATTGTATTGGAATATTTAGGGATTCCCCAGCAGGGTCTACTAACTCTGATCAAGGGGGTCTCCACAAGCACAAAAGGAAGGTGTAATATGTACAGAATAAAATTTGAGTGAAAGCTTCCGACCATGGAACAAAATTTAAACAGGGATATCTGTGCTTGTATTGAATGTATACCTTGACCAGTGCAACTCTAACTGAATGCGAGACTTTTCTCCGCTAGATATATTTTGGACATTTGCTAGTAGTAAATTCCACAAAATTGCTTATTGATAAAAAAAGGTCTGCAAATAGCGGGCTTAGGAAACTTGTCCCAACAGCAGCTGGCAAGGTTTACGAACATTGTGTCCACTGGTTGATGCAAACGGAAAAATGCACTCAGTGAGGGGACCTGCAGGGCAGTATAAAAGGCTATGGAAGAATACCATACTAGCAACTTAACTGCTCTTCACCATCGCATCGCTGGCCATCCCAGGCGTTGTAAAAGCTCTGTTTTTGGCATGTACCAGTCTACTTGCAAAACTGACCTAGCAATGCTGGCTTGGGTACGTTCAAGTCCAAGTGCATGATCAGCAGAAATAGCATAGTGCTAAACTGGGCTTGTGTACTCAAGAACAGGTCGAACAAATGTTGTGTAAATAATGCTGGAAATTCTTGGAGATAAATCTCTGCAGGTACGTTGCAAAGACCAGCCCTCTGCCTGCTCTCATCAAAATTTTGTCAAGATGGTGGCACCACTGGAGATCACTTGAAATGGTCACTGCAAGGTACTTGTGTCTGCTGACAATTTTGATCGTCTTATGGTCAATGGTTATCTCGAGCATCTCACTAGCTGTCGCTGCTACATCACCAAGAGGAGGCAGTTCAGTCTTAGATGGAGAAAAACGGCCATGCCATGAGGCAGCCCAAGCAGATGCAGTAGAGACACCAAACTGCAGGTCAATGAAGCCTTGAACAGCATTGGTTTTGTGGAACGATTTGTGCAATAGAGCATCATCTGCGTACAACTCTGCTGATGAGGTTGTTGCACCTGTCAAATCATTTATAAATAAATACAGCTGAGAAAATGGGGCCCAGATGAGATCCTTGAGGGACTCCAGCAGTTATTGGATGTTGGGATGAACAAATGTTCCCAATACAGACGGATAACAATCGGTCAGACAGGTAGCTAGGAAACCATTCCAAACTATTGGCTGTAATACTGCAACTGGCAAGTTTATAGAGAACTCTTGGATGCCAGACTCTGTCAAATACTTTTTGAAAGTCGAGAAAGACAGCAGCAGAGTTTTTGTCACGATCAAGAAGAGCCTTTACCCATTTGTCAATAATGTATACTGTTCACGGGATGAACATTAAATTTCTGAAATTCCATCATCACGGAATTGAACAAAAGAATCAACCAGCCGAAGAACGAAACCAAAAACAGCGGCAGGTCGAGCAAGTCGAAAGGCAAGAAGCAAAAGCAAAACAGCACGTCAGTACAGACGAAATCATGGCATGCGTGGTATGCGGACAAGCACAAATATTTTTAAGGTGGCTCAGTCATGTGTGAATGCAGGAATTATGCATGAAAAGCGTGAATGCATATAGACACAGAGTTTTTCACATAATCCTTCTGTCCATATACCAATTGGTGAGTTGTTGATCACCCTGGAAGGAAGCCAAACTGATGATCAGACAGGAGGTGATTCTTCAACAAGTAGGGAGAAAGAGCCTTACTTTAAATATTGTCCATAATTTTGCTGATAGCTGGAAGAAGAGATATCGGTCTGTAATTGGTGGGATCCTGAAACTTGCCTTGCTGCTTAAATATTGGGCTCACCAAAGCCCGTTTCCAATCTGCAGGGAAGGTACCTAATTGAAGTCACAAGTTGTAGATATATGTCAAGGAGCTGAATGGTGCAATTTTCCGCAATACATGATTAATTAGCAGTGAATAGTGAGAAGACTTCTTTGAATACAGGTGAAGTAATCTCTGCAGCATGGATTGTTCTGAGATTGGTCGGACCTCATAAGATGGATGATCACGTGGTAAGGGATAAGGAGCTCCAACAAAAGGTTCAGAATCCGTCGGTGAATGCTCAGAGCGCTGAGAGGCAAAGAATTGAGCGAGAAGTTCCACTTTATCTTTAGAGGAGGAGGCTAGTATACCGTTGCTGCCTAGATCTGGAATAGGAGGAGTTGAGGGAGCAATCCTTGCAAGATTCTTCACCTTCTGCCACCACCGACTGCTCCCATTGGGTTCCTGCACAATGCGGGATTCTAGACAATTAACATGTTGCCATTTTTCTTTCTGAAATGCAGCATTGCATTTATTTCAAGATCGAACATACTTTGTTCAATCAGAGGGCTTGTCATGAATGTGACTCAACGCCCCGTTGCTAGCCAATCCGCCATTTTCTTTCATGCTTGCGTCTGGGACGCACATGCTCAACTCATCCAACTCTTGATACAGTTGAATTGTTGTTCTAACATTCATTGCAGAATCTAGAGTATCATCCATATGTAAGTTGACTGGCGAATTGCTGCAGCTTCCGTTGGATAACTGTCATTGTGTCAGTTAGCCTGTTCCTGTACGGTATGCTGAGCCAAAATGGTGATGCATTCAGCCCGAAGACCAATCGTTTAAGTTGGTAAACTTCTGGTTCTGCCTGAGGTTGCATGTGTCGCCAAAGAAACCGAAGCGACTTTCAATCTTCTTCCAGTACAGTTACTTGTAGATACATCTCTTAAATGTCATAAGCTAGAGCATCTGGCCACTTCCTGAAGCGCAACAAGACGCTGAACAGATCTCCTTGTAGCTTCGGTCCAGGCAAGACGGCATCATTCAAAGACAAACCCTTGAATTGGGTGGCTGCGTCAAACACTATGCGTACTTTCGTGGTGGATTATCTGGTTGAATGACTGCAAAATGCGGGAAATACTACTCTTGATCTTGTTCAGATTCATTGCACAATTGACCCCTCACTCCCACCTTTTCCGCATAGACTTTCTGCAGATAGCGCTGTATAGTGTTGTCATAAGCTTCAGTAATTACAGGCTCATGCTGAAGCTGTCGCTCTGTTTGATGTAAGCGCCATTTTGCCTTCGCTAGATTGCTCTGTAACTGTTGTCTGTTCTCATTCCACGGAATGCCGATTTCATAGTGACCATCCTTCATTTGTAATGAACGCTTTGCCATGTCGGGTGCTGCTTGATCGGTTGTTGATAATAGCACAATAGCCATTTGCCTACAAACACCTCCACACTTTCAGTCAAGTCTTGCCATGGCTGCCTGATAAGCAGCTGGTGTGAATCCCAGATTCACAATGGTGTTCAAGCCTCAATTCGAAGAAATTGATGTAGATAGAGAATTTTCATTTCTGTTTTAACATTGATGTTGCCCACGCAAGCCATGACGGCGGCTTTCCATGAAGGAAAGGCTTTCTTGTCTCCAAAAAAAATAGTGGTATTAAAATGGCCCGCACTCGTGGCATACCAATAGTTTCGTCAGTATTGTTGGGTAAAGTTGACTAGTGGCATACCGAGTTCTGAAGAATATGAGACGCACTAGCGCTTCCTGGGATGTACATGCTTGTAGTCTCAACATGATTGCTACTCACAGATGGTGTAACCTGCGGCTGCGAAAAAACCTGCGTGTGCGCAACTGAAGGTAACGCTGTGCAAACCCGACCATAGCTCGTACAGGTGATTGGCTCGATCAGCGGTTGTGTTTGCGCCACTGAAGATAACGTTGTTGCCCCAACCCTCTGATAGCTGACAGTTCACACAGCTGGCAGTTGCAAAGACCAGGCTGTATCGCCACTCCGCCTGTAATTCCCCGTTTGCGCGACGGGCGGTTGTAAGGGCGTGGCTCCGGCGTGGCCTTTGCGCTGAACTGTGAAAACTGAAATTGAGAGTGGCCGTAACATAAAGCTCCTGCCATTGACGTCTCCATAGCATTCGAACCATGACGTGAAGTTACCGCCGCTATTCCATTTTGTTGCGTAGATGTAACTGCGTTTCCAGCCGAAAGTTTCTCACTATACATGTAGATCTACATGTCGTTAGCAGTAGACATAATCGTCGGCGTCGGTACCGAATGCAAACTCGCTACCTGAGAGTTACAGGTACTTGGCATCGCTATCGCCTGCAACGGAAATAAATTTCTGAGCCCTGCTGGCAATGTTGGAAGTGTCGTGGAACCTGACAGTCCACTTCTGTCGGAAACAGGTGGAACAGCGTCGCTAACACCGGTGCATAAGCTCACACCACTTGTTCGTGTTGTAGTTCCCACGCAAGTCGTTAGCCATTCGCCGCCAACTGTCGACGTTGGTTCTCCTTCAGCACCTGTCCGTTCTGCACTTACTACGCCTGTTCCCGTAGTACTAGTGAAGATGGTCGCATTGAGCGCGCTCGTCGATGGTGCGTCATTTGCTCTGCATGACTCTCCGTTTGAACCGAAGGTTGTGGTCATAAATTCCGCCGCGGTTAGCGTTGCCAAGCCAGCCGCCACTTCGTCTGTTTCTGTATTGTCCTCAAATTGTCTCAAGCCGTCGTTACTTCCCTCGTGTTCCGACAGCACAATGCTTTTACGTTCTTCCTCGAGCTCTTAATTCCTCGCTCGTTCCAAAACTCTCCGCCCCTTGGGCGCTCCACCTCGGCTGCGGCTCACCAAATTTGGTCTCGAAATGTTTTGCTTCGGACTCTGAGCTGTAAGCATAGCGGCGCGTCGACGTCTGTAACGGATGTCCGTTCAAAAAATTTCTTACCTTTTCCACGGCCTTCTTTCAACGTGGGCTCGTCGCCATTGAATGCGTCCTGCTGACAAAGCTGGTGAATTCGGCTTTGCTGTCGCTCCAACTACTGCCGCTGTATATTTTTCTTCGAGTTCATCTCCTTCCGACAGTAACTTCGTCAAGGCGCCCAAGTTCCCGGCCTGTCGATACTCCTTACTGAGGTGCTCTATGACGTTCAGAGTAGGTCCCATTGCGTCGTCCATCTCCTGCAGTCCAGACAAAATTGCCTCCTTTGAAGCGTCCCATTCTTTCTGACTTCCACAAGCAGCCTCCGTCGAACGTTGGTCAGCCGCTTTTTCGCAGTTCGCTTCTCGTTTATTAGGTCGAAAGGTGCAAATTCAGTCGAGTCTTCTGCTAGCGGATCGTGTCAAGGGAAAGTCACAAACCGCGCCATGAAGCCACCTGTTTTGAGCAGGCGGATTGGTCGAGCGGTTACGATCGTGATTTTCATTCGGCTAGGCGCTGGGTGGCCGCAGGTTCGAGCCCGCTGTACACTGCAGCCGGTGAAAAAGAGAAAATGATTTGCTGACTTAGTCATTGTCACTACGGTCTTCAACTCAAGAGCGTGGAAAGCATCCAAAATTATCCCGCTACACCCTTTGAGATCATCTCCTCTGCTACCAAATGTTGCAGTGGGTACATAAAACGACTTTATTAGAAGTGAACGTGAGCAATGAGAACAATTAATTGACTAAGTACTATTAAGGAAACTAAACCTCGGTTGTTCATTGTATGAAATCTTAGGCTCCGCCCTAAAATAAGCCCCGCAGTTAAGCTCCAGGGTTATGCGCACGCATCCAAGTTCGGGAGGAAAATGGCGCTGGCGTACCCTAGCAACGAGGCTGTAACTCAGAGCGACCATATGGCGACCATACAGCGGACCCCAGTTTCGAAGAACGCTTTCGCTGGTTCGCTTTCGAGTTCCACAGCTTTTTTGCTCTGGACCCCTGGTCCTTGTGTCTGTTTGGACGTGAAGGATCACCTCTGACTGCTTTGTTTCGATGGCGCGGTAATAGGGAAGATTCACCTGGAAGAAAATTGCTACGTAGCGTGATCTCTTCAAGAGGACACGCTCGTCGCTCGCGGATCTGACTCTCGTCGGTTTACTGGGACGCCACTCCGAGAAATCAACGTTGCGTTGGAGAAGCGCACAGAGCAAGATAAAGTCTACTGTTCACGCCAGTATCATTGATCGACTGATAGGCAGGAGAACATCATGAGGAGACATACTGTGCAACAACAAACGGAGCGAACCACAACTGGTGGACTTCCATGACATTTCATTGTTAACTTTTCCACTTCATAGAGAGGCAAAAAGCCTTGTCTGTACAGGATAATACCAGTGGTTGTTTTCAGGGGGTGGGGGGGGGGGGGAGCTCTAGAACACTCAGCTAAAATACGACATTGTCATTATCAGATCATTTAATTTTAATAAAAGAAAATCTACGACTTCACATTCTCACAACTCACGTGACGTCACCCATACAAACCGCCTATCTCCTAAGAGGCTGTGAATTTCCGATCACAACCCCTTACCCACGCACTTCAAGGTTGTGACAAGGTTGTGAGTAATACATTCCTAACCTCGACACTCAGTCGTGACCAGCTGCATTACATCCCCCGCAGCTGCGCAGCTTGGGCTGTGATTTGCCGGTCACAACCTCGGTCTCGGCTATGAATCTATACATCTTGGCGACAGTCACCATTCATGATAACAAAAGATATGTTTGGATCCAGAAAAGTCGCTGTAACTGATCGTGAAACGGTGCAAACCAAGACCACTTTTAACAGATTGAGGAGAGGGCTACTTTGTGGGAGAAAGTGAAGGGCAGGCATGCCACATCAAAAATGTAGTGACAAAAAACAGCATACAGCCAGCTACAGAAGCAAGGTTCCCCACAATCACATACATGTGAACCGGATAGCCACGCTTTTGGCACCTTGCATACATATGAACAAGTTACCTAATAAGCAAGAAAATCATATTGAGACAGAGAGAGAGACGGACAGACAGACAGACAGACAGACAAACAGACAGACAGGCAGAAAGAGAGGAGGTATGGCACCAACAGCAAGTTGGGACATGCATTTCTGCTCGTCCACTTTACAGGAGTGAAGCAAGGCCCAGGAGAAGAATTGCATGAGACACACAATGACCCATGTGGCCCATGCATTAGATGTGAAAAGATGTTCGACTTTGGATAGTTCTGTGGTAAAACTCTTAAGACTACTGTAAGGCTACTGTTTCAGGCTCTGTGTAAAGTTGCACCGACCGTGGAAGAGGCGTCGACATATGTCAAGCATGTAACACATGGGCATGGCGACACAGCACCAAAGACGATGGGCTGTCAGATCGAAAGTTCGAAAGTGAAACAGCTGAACTTGCAATGTGTACAGACAAAAATGCACAGTGTTGGCATGCGACCACACTATGCACAGAAAGAGAATTCAGAGAAGGTAGCAGTCTGCAGCAAGCACTATTGATAATTATATTGTAAAGAGCACCAAGTCTCGTGCTACTTGTGCCAAAAGAAGGAGGTACACAGAAAGGAACCTTCCATAGGGCAATTAACGCTCAGTTGTTGCAACAAGGCTCACTGGAGGATGCTAGCCAGGCTGTCTTAGCAAATGCTCACTTGTTTGATGCATGCCATATGCAAGACTTGAAAACTTCAGAAGCGCAACCAAGCACTGATGCATCTCTGCAAAATAATGATTGAGCTGCAACAAGCTGCAGCAGATAATTTTACACAAGGTGCACTTCCCTATGATGATGGTACCTGCCATGCCAAGGCCATCATTACAGCACGAGTTGCCTCCAAACTAAACAAAATGAAGCTATGCTGCCGGCAGAAGTATTCAATGAGTTCAACAGACTATTGCAGAAATAAGGACAACCGACAATGTCATGTTTGGCCACCTGAATGTAATTTACGTCAAAGACACTCAGCGACCTGGTTATTTCCTTGTGCGAGTTGGTTGCAACCTACACTATGCATTGTAGTGTGGACTTGCGGACAAGTGAGTTGCTGAAACATCACTAACTCATGCCAACAAAGCTTCCATTCCTGTTGAAAGAAAAAGAAAGGAACCCAGACATGGACAACATAGTTCTCAGTGGTTTAAATGAAGCTCTGTATGAGCAATGGGCCACAAAAGGTAATTAAGACACCGCAGGCGTTGGTAGAGGTAAACCTAGATGAAGAAATCAAGGCTGTTAACAACCGCTTGTGGAAAATAATGTGGAAGTTAACATCACCTAAAACCCAGCGTAGACTGAGCAGCGAATTAATGAGTATGCCTGGGGCTACTCCACAGTTGAGGCTTCGATCTCCCATGCCTTAACATCCTGGCAGCACCTTCCTATCAGTGACTACGTAGACAGCCAAAGGGCAGATCCGAGCTTCTACAATTTCTGTTTCGCTTTGGGATTTGTTCCAGCAGGAACACATTCCACCGCTTGAAGACATCAGTAGACATACACAGGAGGGATGATGGTCTGCAAAGAGAAATTATCACGCGAGCATTCTGCTTAACACCTACTGATAACATTCGATCATCAACTGGCTTCTAGAAAGAAATAACGACCGGCTGCTGTGAATCTCATGGCACCAAAGTGCAGCATGTTGCCCCATGGCCAACACTCTGTAAAGTCACTCCAGCAGAGATTCCACAATTGCCCTCTAGCACAGCGCCATAGCCAGGAATATTTTCACTTGCACATCTTCCACAGCTTCAGTGTGCTAAACCACACACTGTTACACAACACACTGTCACCCAATTAATTAAGCCAACTCCGAAAACTGCACCTCAACATCTGTTATTCATTGGCCTGTTCAGCCTATCCTGCCTCCTGGTAATCCAGATGCCTCTGGAATTTCTAGCTCCGAACTTCATCACTACCAAGTGAAATGGTACCGCCAACCTCAAAGCAACACAATCAAATAGCTACAAGCAGTTTGATGAGTTTTTGGAGAACATGTCAGAGCATCAAATTCCAACTTGAAGCTGTGGGTAAACTTTCTACGAGACATGACCTTACATGTCAAGTTCTTGCTGAGCATGAGATGCTCAAACTGGCACAGACGAGTTGCCTGCTTTTAAAGTAAGAGAAATGGCACATCGTCTTCATGCATTTGACCATGCCAACTACATTGAACTTACATCCCTGCATTTGGCCAATCTGTGGCAGTTGTCACCAGCAGTCCCAGCACACTTTGAAAACGGTGCATTCCCTGCATCTGTCAGGGAACAACTGCTTGTGACCAGGCATTTGACAAAGTCCATGAGAGAGTTGTTAATCAACAAACAAAAGCTGTCCTCAACAGTGCAGACCCTGGCTATATTGAGCAAGTCGCACACCTCCCCTTCAGAGCTGTTCCGAATGAGAACCCAAACAAACAGGTAATCTCAGCATGCTCTCACAGAGATGACTCAGCGGTGTCCAGTTCACATGGCAGCCAAGATAACATCAAGGCAATTACAGCGAAACTGGACCAGGCAAGCTGTCTCTTACGTAAAAGCGATCTAACTAACATCTTCACTGGGCGTACTGCTTTGAAAGAAGAGCATAGGGATATGCTCAGCTGTCACAGCATTGGTGAGAAGCTTTTGGGATGTTTTAAAAGCATAATCATGCAACAGCCAAGTGTGTCAGCTCCTGTTCGCCAGGAAAAGCTGCAGACAATGGCCAGACCTTGAGAAAGAAACCACGCAGCCTAAAAAGCTAAGCCACATAAATTGATGGTTCTTGCCTTAAAGGCTCAGCTCATTCAAGCTGAAAAGTTAAATTTTGCCCCCCCCCTCCCCGAAATTATTCCTCAGCAGTGCTATATCCTTCTCAGAGCTCTTGCGGATGACAATGGCTTCCCTCAAAAAGGTCAGAAGTCAACACCACTGAAAGTAATCTGCTCCTGGTGCCTTGGGATACTTACAACAAACCTACCAGCATGTATTTGAGGAATAAAGGTGCCACAGTTGTAGTTATAGATGGCATGTTTGTGCTTCAGACTCTGCCACTATCCCACCACCAGACGGTTCTTGATTATGTCTTTTTCTTTTTTCATTTTATTGCACTGGATAAAGCTGATATTTGCATATGCTGACCATGTCAACTGGTTTGGGACCACCCTGGTCGTCATGGTCCAAGCCCAAAAGATGTTGAGCGGCGGAGACAAGACATCCCGTTAGGTGGCACTTATTGCAATAATCCTCCACTTTGTCCTTCAACCATTGACACATGGTGCAAGCTGCATGACTGCATGTTGAAAATATTAACGCCAAGTTCTGAGAATCTCAAGCTCATTTCTTGTGGCATTCTGTTACTCACCACAGTGCATGCGGCCTGAGCAAATGTTTGCGACTGCAGGAGGGTTGGACGGTCCAGAGAATGATCTAGATAAGGCCTGGTTTGTCAAAGGCAATTTGGAATTCGGCACCCTCCCTGAGTTCACAAGCAACCATGAAGAGGCTAACACCAGGGTTTGGTTTCATGCGTCAGTTTTCTAAATCGATCATTTACAGCCATGATACAGACACCCTCATAACCGGTCTGCCTTTGGTCAGTCAACACCACAACGTACGTGGTTGTGCGCATTGATCCTCCAGGTGCCAAGGAACGTCTCTATTTGAACCTGAACATGCTAGCAGACTGTGTAAAACGGGATCCTGATCTGGCATGCATACCTGAAGGTTAACAAGCCTCTGCTATTCAAGCCATTTATGTTGCTTCTGGATGTGACTTCACTTCATTCTTTGCTGGTGTTAGCAAGTCTACATTCTGCGAAGCTCTTGTCCATCATGCTTGGTCTATCTATGATAGGGGAGGAGCATTGCATGATGTGGTTTCAACTGACAGCTTTCTTGCATTTATCTGCTTGGTCACCACTGCTTACTACACTCACTATCGGTCTGCTTTCCGAACCTCTCTTCCAAATCTTTTTATAATCTGTGTGAAACTAGCCAAACAGATACTGAGCAGTACAGTAGACTACATTCCTTTGAGAATTTTCGTGAGATTATCTGGCCAAGAACAAGCACAGAGGATGAGAATGTGCCAGATGCAAGCTGGATGACAGCTTGCTGGGTCCTACCAGTATAGAGACAGGCAATACATGCTCAATTATGCAGTTTCCTGAGATAACAATGCATGATTGGAGTGTATCACCAGAGGGAGACGTCAGCATCGCTTGGGATACTCAGGACAGCATCAGAGCAGTGCAAGACCTCCTAGAATCACTTACCTCTGGATGCAGCTGCAAAATCGGTTGCACGACACAGCATTGCAAGTGTACAAAGGCTCGAAGGCGCTGTGCGTGCTGTTGGCTGTCACTGCCAAAATTGCTGAAATGTTGACAAGAAGAATGAGAAGCAACCCGCTGTCACCCCTCAAGAAGACGACACAACAGCGGACGACGATGAAAATTTGCACATAATGGATTGTAGCACTGAGGCCAACAGCAGTGAATCTGATTAGAGCAGCAAGTTGCCGTAGAGGCATGTACAGCGCTTTCTGCTGACATGATCATAATGAACTAATGTATGCATACGTATACAGCATGACGGAATTTACACCATAGAGACCAGAAACTTTTATGCGTTCTTGCTTCTTCATAAGGCAATGCTAGAAGTTAGAGGACAATTTATGAAAGCTGACGATTCATGTACAGGTGATTACATTCCTCAAGAAATCACACTGACAAATTGTGGTTGGAGTTTGCAAGGGCAAAGTACGAGATGAACAATAACACCATACAAGAATCATCCATTACCTTCCTCAAGCTTCAACTATCACGAACCTGCTTTTGTATAGTAATGATTGTGGTAGATCAACAGCAACCAACGTGCTTTGGTATATATAGGGATACAGGAACAGCTGTTGCTAAATTCAAAGCAATTGCAATTTGTCACTGAAGCTACGGTGGTACCTGTTGGGACTATTGGAGATGCTGTTCAAGCTAATGGTGGCAGCTTTGTACAGCTCTTGATAATATGTCAGTGGCAGGCACATCCAACAGAGTGTTTGCATTGCAAAATTAAGGTGATCATGACTTGAACTAAGGACACATGTTTGTTCCTTCCCCTTTCACAAATCTTTGGGTCTCACAAAGACGTTGATACAGCTTTCATTGCACAAAACACGAGTTCACACAAGACGTCACCAGGAATGCTAGGAAACCACATAGAATTAATGGGGGCGCCGGCTCGGCCGGCGCTATGTACACACAGGTATCGGGG